>JAKSZP010008346.1:0-73580 GCA_022478985.1 Massospora cicadina
AATTGGCCATTAATTCATTGTTGAGCTAGAGCCCCCTGTTGACATAATTTCATTGGGGATTGCATCCAATGGTGTATTGGGGATCACGCCCAATAATTTTCTCATGTCACCAAATAAATTTTGGTCAGGGACCATTTGACCCCCCTTGACTGGGCCTTTTAAGATTTGGAGCCCAACTTCTTCTTCACTCAAATACCCTGAGCGGATTTGGTAAGTTTCTCCATGTTGGTAGAAAACTTTTTATAGCTTTGCTCTGTTGTTTTGAGCTGCTGATTTTTGTCAATCAAATCTGAGTCAGTTTTGGATCCTACCAATACTTCGTCCAGGTTTTTTGTTTTTTCCACAAAAATTTTCTCAACCTGCAAGGCCCCAATCCCCTCTAATGATTGAGGTTCAGTGGGGAATATTCCCAACTCTGCTGTTATTGCGTTGGGCCTCACTCCCCAAAGGTGTCTCTTGTCATCTAGTTGTCAGTGGTCATTGATCCTAGGGAGTTGGACCCATTGTCCATGCTAGTCACAAGGGCACCATGACCCAATGATGTGTTTGCGCATTTCATCATTGTTCGTGTCACCAGATCATTACTTGACATACACATGTTGTATTGCCCTTCCCCATTTCTAGTCGTGTGGGGGCTTGGGCCAGTGGGAAGTTCATTAGATGGTATGTGTAAGTCTCAGGGAGTGTCCTCTGGCTCTCAATCGAGCTATCTTTCCATTCCCAAGTAAGAAAACACCAAAGAGGATGGCAGTACCCCTCATCACCCAAGGCAATCTCACCCACATAGTTGACAAGCGATGGGTGAAAGCTCGTCCACTTTGGATTCCACCCCCAATTTCCTCACTCACCTTGGCAGAACTGTTGCAGGGAATCAGTGAAATCTGTGCCAAGATTATCAAACTGAAATCAGTCAGATCCAATTTGGGCAGCAATTGGGCTGATGACCAAAATTCAAATGGTTGTAAAAGCATGAAGAATGAAACATCAGCTGGATCGCCTGATGGTTCCAATTTGACTCCTAAATCAGTAGAACAAATATTGGGCGCCATCGCTGAGAGTTCAAAACCCTCTGATAGTAATTCAGGTGTTGCGCCCGATGGGCCTCTATCAACCAAACAAATGGTTAATTGACTGAGCATGGGCGGGTTGGCCATCCCAAACCCATTCCCAACCAAATGGTCCCATCCCTATATTGGATGGCCTTGGGGGATTCCTGTCACTTGTCAGGCCAAACACTGTCATGCTAACCATCAGAAATGTAATTGACCCCTGGTCCAGACGTTTGAGGTCAAACTGACAGAGACTCAGCCCGCCACCAAATTTTGCGATGACAGTTCCCAAAGAATAAACCCCCCCTCTACCATCCAATTCGCCGGTTAGGCCAAATTTGTGGATCCTGACCATGTTTTCGCCAATTGACCACTATTTAATCAGTTGCAAGGCACTGAGAAGATTGTTGGTCAATTTTATTACTTTATTTCCCAAATAAAAATATTATTGAAAAACCCCAAATTTTTATCTCCTTCCTTTCAACCACATTCCATATGGTGTTTGCCTGATGGTCCGCCGCTCTGCACTCTGAGTGGGCCTTATTAATTCTCTTGGTTACTATGATTCCCTCTATCGCCAATTGGGCTCAACAAGTCCAAAATTTTTGGCTCTACAACCCAGTTCTCATAACTTTTTGGCAGCAATCTACAGGGACCTTATGGACCTATGTTCGCCAACTACAAGAGAAGATTTACCGCTCTTTTACCCCCAACGAAATTGTCTTATCAACCAAGAATCTCGCAGTAACTATCCCAGTAGTTTCCACTCCTGTTAGCAGAACCCCTGGGTCCATAATCTATTTGGTGTGGTTTGCTGTTGGGACACTCCTAACCCTGACATTCTGCCATTATTTTGTGGTGTCCTATTTCCCAGCTCCATATCAAGTCATACAGTTGGCAATGCCTCTGGTATTCTGGCTTGCTTTCTGGATGCTTACGCACCCTGACTGGCAGGCCAGTCTAAACTTCTTCTGCCGTTTCCATGACTTAATCAACCAACCATTACTTCCAGCCACTTTCACCTTGATTTTCAAATTTGGCGCCACAGTGGTTACTCTTTACCAGATGAACGTGCAATCAGTTGTATGCTGTTTGTTGCTTGTGTGGTCACTCTCTGACTTTGGGAAAAGTATCCACTCTATTCTGGGGTAACCTTCAAGATACCCATGAGGTGAAGATCGCATCTCCTCCTATTTTCTCCAGACTGGGGAAAATATCGAGTATCCATTCCAAAGAAATCGCCAATCAGGTTCCGGACGCACTCACTGAAGTACAAATGTGCACAACAATTGCACGCAATAATGCTTCTGTGATATCTGAGGCCCAACAAGGTCTCACATTGTTAGATGCCGTGGACAGGGAGGCTTGTCGCTGGGTAAGAAGTCTTCTGCATTCTTCTACACAAAAAGGAGACCCTGCCTTCCTGATGGCTGTTGTATCAGCCGCCTTGAACCCCCTCTTGTCCCAATCAGACCATTTATTTAAACTGCTCTTTGCCATGGCCAAAGCCCCCAGTTTGGCTTCTTTGATCTCTACCTTCTATGAGCTGGCTCCCGCGTCAGAACTATCTATTGACATGCTTCAGGCAGTCTTTAGAGCGAGTTTGGATTCAGTTTCCGCCCACCACGTGGTCTGGTGTACCACCCAAGGATCAATAGATCAAATAGGCATCACCGCAACTACTATCAAAGCTTTGCCTCGCCACGTTTCCTCATATCAGAAAAGGAATTTTATGATAGGATTTCTTAATGATGGCGCAGATGACATGCCTGACACTAAAGTAGTAGCGGACATGGATTCCAACTCTGCTGGAACTCCCAAGTCCGAGTTAGCATTCCCAGAGATAACTTTTAATGATTCTGTTCAAGCCCAGATGAAGGAAACAATTAGCCCAGTCCTGGTCCTCCCAATTTTTGCTCCAGCTAAGAATCCTGACCCTGGTCCCAACACACCTATTGTTTCTTCAGTCGCCCATGAGTCAGTTGTATCCCCCAATAAACAAAATTGCGCTTATTTCCTTGTACCCATGAGAATTAGTATCAGTTCCCACCATGTCTCCTTCAAAGCTATGGTGGATACTGGAGCAGCGGGGAACTTCATGAGTGTAGAGTTGGCACAACAACTAAAACTGGATATGGATGTGGGCTCTTCAGTAATGGTGGCCTCCTCTGCTTATCAGTCTTCGTATGTTGTTTGCCAACCAATATACTTCTCAATTCACCAATATAACTTCTGTGATCGTTTTTCAGCCATGCCAAACCTGGTATTTCTGGTGATCTTGGGGGTGGGATGGTGGCGCTGACAACATGTAAGAATTTATTTGGAATCAAATACGTTGTCATTTGCCAATGACAATTCAGAAGGAGAATTCCCTCTGATCAACACCCTCGAGAAAATCCAAGGAACTGGCTCTATCACCACCCTAGTCACTTCCGCGGGCATTCTGGCTGAGTTTCCCAAAAATTTAATGCCATATCGCAGAGTTTTCAACATGGAAAAGGCAGACCGTCTACCAAAACATACTAGGTACAATTGTAGATTTCAGACAACCATGGAGTTGGTGAACATCAATTGCCCATTGTATCCCCATACAGCAGAAAAAGAAGTTGCACTCATTACCTGGTTGGACGATATGTTAAAAAAAGGCTGGTTGTTTAAAGAAATGTCTCCCGTTGCTTCCCCTATCATTTTTGCAAGAAAATTGGATGGATCGCTCCTCCCTTGCATAGATTACAGTCACCTGAACAAAATCACAGTTACAGACCCCTACCCATTGCCCCTGGAGCAGACAATCAGTCAGGCAATTGCCAAATCCTGGGTGTTCTCAAAACTTGACCTGGTGAACGCTTTCAATCTGATTTGAGTAATGGAAGGACAAGAATAGCTGACCACAATCTGAACAAGGTGAGGCATTTTCCAATTTTGCGTAATGCCCTTTGGGCTGAAAATGCCCCCACTACATTTCAACGAATGATTGACAATGCGTTAGGGGATCTTCAGTTTTCCTGCGCTATTGCTTATATCAATGATATCCTAATCCATTTCCTGACTCCCAAGCAACACGCTATTGACTTGGAAGCAGTGGTGGTTGCTTTGCTAAGCAGGCTTGTTCCTCAAAGCTTCCAAATGCGAGTTTTACAAGGAAGAGGTTACATTTCTCAGAAATTTGGTACTTAAAGAAGGGGTCACCATCCCCCCAACAAATTAGATGCAATCTGAGAATGGCCAACCCCAACTACACAGAAGCAGCTTCAAAGTTCCTTGGGCACTATCATTTTCCTAAAGAAATTTTCCCCTGCACTTTCCCAGTTGGCCGCCCCGCTCCATCCCCTCACAGGGAAAAACGTACCCTTTTGTTGGACCCCCAAATGCCATCAGGCATTCAAAGCGATTAAAGAAGTGTTTGTGTCTCCTCCCATTTTGAAACATGCCAATCCCACCAAACTGTATATTGTCACATGCGATGCTTCGTTGGTAGCTGTGGGTGCAGTGCTGCTTCAGGACCACGATGGTCTCAAACATCCAGTTGCATATTTCTCCCAAAAATTCACCACTACAGAGCAGTCCTGGGCCATCTATGACAAGGAACTGGCCGCTGTTGCATGGGCATTAACTCATTGGTGGTAACTGTTGAAAGGTGCTCATCATGAGTTAAAAGTTCGCACAGATCACTGAGCTCTCTTGTATTTTTGCAAACCCCAAAAATTGGCACACCGGCAAGCCCAAACCTATTGGGACCTGTGCAGTTTCAACTTCAAATATGAATTCGTCAAGGGTGCACTAAATGTCCTTCCAGATTTCCTAAGCCATAGTCCCGCTCACTGCCCCTCAGAGCCTGAGGAAGAGGATCTCATTACCGTGATCCCTGCTACTCAAATCCTATTGATTGCTCATTCCGTTGTTTCCTCTGCCACGTTGTCACCCAATGATCCATTATTGGCCCAGGTGTTAGCCAGTCAAATGGCCTGCCCTGAGGGCGTGGAGTTGATTGAACACTTAACTCACTCAAGCCCCAAACACTCCCTATATTCTTTAGAAGAAGGTCTCATCTACTTTCATTCTCATGTTTGGGTGCCTCCCTCCTTCCACTTGAACGTATTCCATGCACACCATGATCCCCCCGCGGTTGGACACCCTGGTAATAAGAAATGCATTGACCTGATCAAGTGAACCTTTAATTAGGTAGGACTGACCAAAGAGGTTCTGACTTGGATCGCTGATTGTGTTACTTGTGCTAGGACCAAGTCAGATCGTTTAGGAAAAAACAGCCTCCTGCACCCTTTACAAAAGGCGGAAGGTCCATGGACCTCGGTGTCCGTTGATTTCATGGTTGAACTCCCCTGCTCCAATGGTTTCACAGCGGTAATGGTGGTGGTAGATCGCTTTACCAAATTTTCCCTGTTCATTCCTTGTACTTCTGTGATCACGTCAGAAGAAACGGCGCGTCTATTTGTTCGCCATGTGTTTTCAATGTTTGGCCTTCCCCAGGAAATTGTTAGTGACAGGGGTACCCAGTTTTGGAGTGAACTCTTGTCGATCCTTAAAATAACCCCCTGTCAATCTATGGTATATCATCCCCAGTCTGACAGCCAGAACAAGCGGGTTAATCAAGTTCTTGAACAGTACCTGCGTTGTTATGCGGTAGCAGTGCAAGATACCTGGGCTGATGACCTGCCTCTTGCCCAATTCACATATAATAATGGGACTCACGCTTCCACAGGTTTCTCACCATACAAAGCAACGTTGGGTTATAACCCATCATACTCAGTCAGGGCATGCTTGCGACCAGAAGTGCAAGCTGCCACAGATCATGCTGGTTATATTTGATCAACCCAAGCTTTAGTGTGGGAACACCTTACTAAAGCCATCGACAACTACAAGTGATTTGTAGATTGCAAGCGCCTTATGGGTCATGACTTTAAGATGGGTTCTTATGTCATGCTCAATACCCGCCATTTGTGAATCCAAACCCCTTCCTGCAAATTCGCCAGCAAGCATTTAGGTCCCCACTTAGTAGAGGAAGTATTGGGTAATAGGGCGTTTTGATTGAAGCTTCCCGCGCATTGGAAGCAACACCCATTTTTCCATGTATTCCAGCTGTCGCCCTTCAAAGGTGTGATTCCCACGGACCTAGAACCAATTGTTATCAAAAATGAGGAGGAAGCCGAAGTGGAGGCCATCCTGGCATCTTAGAAGTCGCAATGATCACTCCAATACCTTGTGGCCTGGAAAGGATATCCAGCTTATGAAAACAGTTGGGTCAAGGCGCGCAATTGCGCAAATTGTATGGACCTGGTTGACACTTTTCACACATCCCACCCCAAGGCTCCCTACCCGCCACAGAAAGCTGCGACAATTATGGCTATCATGTTACCAAAACGCATAAGAACATGGCTCTGGTGCAGTTGCCCGGTGGGGGGCCATCCCTTTGGGAAAAGGAAAGGGTAATGTAAGTCTAAGGGAGTTTCCTTTGGCTCTCAATAGAGCTATCTTTCCATTCCCAAGTAAGAAAACACCAAAGAGGATGGCAGTACCCCTCATCACCTAAGGCGATCTCGCCCATGTATTTGATGAGCGATGGGTGACAGCTCATCCGCTTCAGATTCCACCCTCAATTTCCTCACTCCCCTCAGCAGAACTGTTGTGGGGAATCAGTGAAATCTGTGACAAGATTATTGAACTGAAATCAGTCAGATCCAATTTGGGCAGCAATCGGGCTGATGGCCAAAATTCAAATGGTTGTAAAAGCATGAAGAATGAAATATCAGCTGGATCGCCTGATGGTTCCAATTTGACTCCTAAATCAGTAGAACAAATATCGGGCGCCATCGCTGAGAGTTTGAAACCCTCTGATAGTAATTCAGGAGTTGCGCCCAATGGGCCTCTATTGACCAAACAAATGGTTAATCAACTGAGCGTGGGTGGGTTAGCCATCCCAAACCCGTTCCTAACCAAATGGTCCCATCCCTATATTGGATGGCCTTGGGGGATTCCTGTCACTTGTCAGGCCAAACGCCATCATGCTAACTGTCAGAAATGTAATTGACCCCTGGTCCAGACGTTTGAGGTCAAACTGACAGAGACTCAGCCTGCCGCTGAATTTTGCAATGATGGTTCCCAAAGAATAACCCCCCCTCTACCATCCAATTCGCTGGTTAGGCCAAATTTGTGGATCCTGACCACGTTTTCACCAATTGACCACTATTTAATCAGTTGCAAGGCATTGAGAAGATTGTTGGTCAATTTTTATTACTTTATTTCCCAATAAAAATTTTATTGAAAAACCCCAAATTTTTATCTCCCTCCTTTCAACCACATTCCATATGGTGTTTGCCTGGTGGTCTGCCACTCCGAACTCTGGGTGGGTCTTACCAATTCTCTTGGTTACTATAATTCCTTCTATCACTGATTGGGCTTGACAAGTCCAAAATTTTTGGCTCTACAACCCAGTTCTCATAACCTTTTGGCAACAATATACAGGGATCTTATGGCCCTATGTTCGCCAACTGCAAGAGAAGATTCACCGCCTTTTACCACCTCTGATGAAATGTTTTATCAACCAAGAATCTCACAGATACTATCCCAGTAGTTTCCACTCCTTGTTACTAGAACCCCTGGGTCCAAAATCTATTTGGTGTGGTTTTCCATTGGGATAATCTTAAACCTGACATTCTGCCATCATTTTGTGGTATCCTATTTCCCAGCTCCATATTAAGTCATACAGTTGGCAATGCCTCTGGCATTCTGGATTGCTTTCTAGATGCTTACGCATCCTGACTGGCAGGCCAGTCTAAACTTCTTCTGCCATTTCCATGACACCATTGCTAAAGCAAACAGGTCCTTAGATAGACTGAAGGGCTGTGCCTGATCTTGGCAAAGCAGACGTTGCACCTCACGCCATATTGCTTTAGATGGAGGGCACTTTTTCAGTCAATAAAACAGCATTATGTATTGGCCACACACGACACAGGATGAGTGCAAAGTATTAAAGTCTTTGGCGGTACAGTATATCCATCTCAAGTAGCGCCACACATGGGAACAAATATGTGGTTGCAGAAGAGGGTGATGGGCGTACTTCCAAATGGCTTTCTGGGTATCAAGGGGGTAGGTAATATCCATCATGTCCAAGTAGTTCACCCTGGACAAGTAATGGGGCCTCATGGGTATCACTCCATTCAGAATGGGAAGACCCTGTACCTCCTGGGTGAACCAGTGAGAGGGACGCCTCCTCTGAGCGGTGTGCCCACAGATGCGAATTCTCCAATCAGAGCTCCGCATGGAGAGGAGGATTCTTTTGAAGTGGGGCGACGTCCCACGTGGGCCCCTGCCAAAGGATATGAAGCCAGGTATTTTAACAGGGAGTGTGGGTGGGACGGATTGGGGAGGCCCAGGGCATGGGAGAAGTTGAAGCAGGCCACGTGGGACCAGTGCTGGGCTGAAATTGCAGGGTTAGTAATGGCAGCGACCCAGGTGCCAAGGATCTTGGCTGCATGAGCCTCAAAGTTGAGCAGGACCATACCACCACAATGGCAAGGGCCAAACATGACATCTAGGTTCACCGGCAGTTGGCAGCCTAACCAAAACCACCCTTGCAGAAGGGTGTATAGTGACTTGAAGAAACTCTGGGAGAAAGCGATGGCGTGGGCTTAAAACCAAACTTTAGAGAGGAGCATGGAGTTGGCTAGAACTACCCTGCCTGTAAGGGAAGTCTGACAGGCTTTTAGGGAAGCAATTGTTTTGTCACATTGTCCTGGATATGGTTTTCCATCACCACTGAGGCGTATCCGCCAGCCTCCAGTCACACCCCCAAATGGCGGACAGGGCCAACGGTGGGAATTGGCACAAAGGGGAGCTCAAGAGGGGCGGTGTGGGGTGGGCAGGGAAGGGCAAGTTAACACAAGCGCTAGCTGATGAGGGGGATAGGAAACAGGGCTCTGGGGCCCAGCGGGCTTTATACCGCCAAGGAGAATAATTTCATTTTTGGAGGCGTTGAGTGCAGCATTACTTACCCTGGAGTAAACCTGGATAGTCTCTTCAAGTGCGCGTGCATCATGATTGTTAGACACCCCAACCACACAATCATCAACAAATGCTAACATCTTGACAGGGGTTTGGCCTTGCACATGGACACCAGTAAGACGGGCGTTCACATTATGAATAAGTGGGTCCAGGCTGAAGTTATACAATAGTGGGCTAAGCGGGTCACCTTGCGCAATCCCCTTTGAGGGTGGACTACATCCATGAGAAAGCCAGGGCCACGCACAGTCATTTTGGCGGATTCCATTAGCAACATCACCCAATTTGATGAAGCGAGGGGGTAGGCGGAATTTGTGGAGGCAGGCTCTGAGGTATTCCCAGTTGACCCTATAATAGGCCTTCTGCTGATCTAAAAATACCAGTGCTTCAGAAGCCGTGGACTGACAGACGTTGGCTACTTTGTGTATATTGTCCCAAGTTGACCTTCTGGGTATGAAACCAAATTGTTCAGGGGAGATGAGAGCAGAGGCAGCAACCCCTAGATGGTTAGCCATGATTTTAGTAAAATTTTTGTATCAGTGTTAGTGAGAGAAATGGGGCGCCAGTTGGCCAAGTCCAGCCTATCCCCTTTTTTAAATAATGTACTTTTGTAGGCCTCTTGTCCTCCAGGTAGGAGGCGCATTTCTAGAAGGCATTGGTTAAGAGAGGCCAGCAGCAAGGAGGATAAATTCTTGAATTACTTTTGTAGAACTCATAAGGGATGCCATCTGGACCTGGGCATTGCCTATACAGTGCACCATGAACGGCGAACCAGAGTTCATCCCAAGTAATCAAATTCATCAACTCCGGGAATTGGGAAATGATGAAGTGTGTGTACTATCAAAAGAGTTTGCCATTTCAGCTGGCAGAATTGGATTGGATTGATACAGTTTGGAGTAATAGTTTTGTATCTCAACCGCCACTTTGGCCAGCGTATCTGCTACGGAATTGTCTGGCCTTTGCACATGTGTGCAGGTCAAGCTCTGGTGCAGTGTGAAGAATTTTTAAAAAAAGTAAGCGGAGCACATGTCACCCGCTGTAATGTGTTTAGCCTTATACTGAACACAAACCCAATGCTTGTGTTGTCTCACCAGAGCATTCAGGGGGCGGCCACTTCTGCCCACTTGTGACCCCAGGCAGGGCTGTAGCCCGCGGCAGGGACGTTGGACTCCAGGTAGTCCAACTCTGCCAGGGTGCGCGAAATGATCACTGAGGCAGCCCGTGAGTGGTGGGATGAAAGGTGGTGAGCCTGGCGGATTGTGCGCGCTTTGAAAGTAGACCATGTGAAAATTGGATCTGCACAAAATGGTGCGACAAACTCTGGAGCTGAGGCCATGGATTCCACCCACAAGGAAAATCCTGGTGATGTAATTTTGGCAGGGTGAAGTTTGCACCATTTTGGAGCCTGAGCTGCTGGGTTAGATAAATGGAAGGAATAAATACCATCCTGTGGTCAGAGAAATCGATCTTTGTCGTGGTGAATTGGGAAATTTGGGTTTGAAATTTCAACAGCATTAAGATAAGGTCAATGCGGGACACGGACCTTAACTGGCCATTGTGAATGTGGGGCTTGACATGTTATTGAGTAGCGGAGCATGGCGCGGCAAAGTATTGAACAACCCTAGGGTGGATTTGAGAATGCATAGTTCAATGTGCCCCTGTGGGGGTGTAGGCGATGAGGGCCAGTGGTTTGTGGACGTTATTAACCAGCAGTCCATGTCTCCAATGACGAAAGGGTCAGGGGGTAATGGAAGGAAATTTACTGATGAGAAAGATTCCTGACATTCACGTGCACAGGTCAGGGCATAGATGTTGACAATAGCGTGCACTACATTGTCCCACGAAAAGGTGGCAACCAGGATGCAGCCATTTAGTAATGAATTTTATGAAACAAATTTAAAATTTTTGTTCACATGAACTATCACCCCACAGTACTTGGACCAAAAGGAGATGAAAGGGAGGAGCATGTTTCTCCATGTCTCCTCAGAACCACGTGGACAGTGGGTTTCCTGAATGGCCAGGATGTCCACGGGTAAATTATTTTGTAAAAAACTCAGTTTTCTAGCCCAGGATGGTGAGGCCTTGACTCCAGAGATGTTCAACGTCCCTAAAGTAAAGGCTCCCCCATCGCACCTTAGGTGTGAGGGGAAGGGCACCCGAGCCCTTCAGCCTTCTCTTTATCCTCATGGCGCTTGCTGGCGCCTCAGGTATGTGATGCTATGGAGTAATTGTTGGAGTGGTTAGCTTTAGCAGTTGGGTTCGCATTGGCTTTTGCCTTCGCTTTTTTCCCTTCTGCAGGATGAGTTTTTTGCGGTGTGTGAATTTGCAGTTTACCATTGCTTGGAGGTGGAAAATTGGCAGGATTGTTGGTGACTGACTCATTCCCAATTGATGCTTGGGCG
This sequence comes from Massospora cicadina, assembly GCA_022478985.1. NCBI lineage: Eukaryota > Fungi > Entomophthoromycota > Entomophthoromycetes > Entomophthorales > Entomophthoraceae > Massospora > Massospora cicadina. The sequence goes on from JAKSZP010008346.1 coordinate 11,468, forward strand.
CATTGGTCGGGTGAAACTGACTCACCCATTGGGTTCTCAGCTTGGGTGTCCCAATTGGCTTGGGAGTCCCAATCTGATTGATCTAGGGATTTGCAAGCTGCTTCCACTGCAAAAGTCTCAATGTCCTCCTGGAGCTGGGCTGGTGGGATAGCGGAAGTGGTCTTGGCCGCCTCCTTGACCGCCGCCTTGTTGGCCTGTTTGGCTTCTTCTGCTCTTTTGGGGACACTGGTTTAACTAGGATGTAGCAGCCTTGCGCTCCCCATGGGAAAACTGCCTTAGTGTCTAGGGTCAGTTCATAGTGGGCTTCTCCCCCACCTATTAAATCTGAGACAATTTCTTGATGCATAACGCCCTCCTTGATGGGGAAATTGTGGGCCTTGTGGCTGAAAGTGCTATAGAACGTGCAGATGGGAGGTGCGCTGTCCACGGTGACCCTGAAGGGTTGGGTGTCATGCCCATCGATGGTGACAAAAGTGGTGTGCAGGATTTGGGTCAAATCCTCCGCTATCCCCATGGATGGGGTGAGAACCACAGTCACTTTACCTGTGCACAGGTTTGGCATTAGTATAAAGCGCTGCATTTCAAAAATTGTATTTCGCCGTAAATGGTTAGCCCAGCCTTCAGGTGGTGCTCAAGTATGGTGTGCTTGACCGTTGTGGGCAGGAAGTTGAAAGTTAAAAAATTTGGTTGGATTTAGTCCAATGGGTGCACTTTGCTTTGACAACCCACTGACTGTACAGAAGGTCTACTATTATGAGCACCTTTGCAGCTTCATCCGCACATCCTTACTCTCAAATCCCAGATCCAGCCAACCGTGTGGCATGGAATGGGGTGCAACATACACCGCGTTCAGGAAATTTTTATGTACATCTCCACAAAACATCTCCCAAAGCGCTGTTTGCTAAAATCCAGGAAAACATGCACCCCATGTTCCACCGATGAAAGTGGTTGGGAGTGCGGCATTTTGATGTATTTGTTGCAACGCACTTGCCAAGCTAAAATTTCTGGGGAAATGGTAATCGCCAGTTTTTTATTAAGTTTAATAATTCCTCTGGGCTCGCCAGGGTGTTTGCAAAATTTGGATGATGTGGGGCCAACACCTGTGCCCTTGACTTTACTCGCCCAACTGCTCCCTGACATTGGGCGCCAACTAATCTCCTCGATGAGATTATCAAACTTTACCTTATATTTGAATTGAATTTGTTGCAAAAGTGTTTGCAACGATAGAGAAAAGTTAGACTAGAAAGGTTTGGAGCTCATGAATTTGTTAACTCATGACAAACTCTAGTATGCCGTTTGCAGTGCACCACACAGGAAGAGCTCAGGACCAGTTTGGATTCCATATGAGTTCTACAAAAAAACATTTTAATTCTTTATCCCCTTAATGCTAGCCTCAATTCACAAATGTCTCTTAGAGACATGTCCCCTCCCAAGGGGCCAAGAGGCTTACATGGTAACATTGTTAATAATGGGGATAAGCTAGACTTTGCAAACTGGCGCCCTATTTTCTCTCACTAACACTGACACTAAATAGTTAACTAAAATAATGGCTAGTATTCTAGGAGAAGTTTGCCTCTGAGTTAATCTCCTTTGAGAAATTTGGCTTTATTCCCAAAAGTTCAATCTGGGATATTATACACACTGTGGCCAATGTCTGCCTATCCCCAGCTACTGAGCACTTGTAACCTTAGACCAACAAAAAGCGTATGATAGGGTCAACTGGGACTACCTTAGGGCCTGCCTTCACCGTTTCCACTTCCCCCATGACTCATCAATTGGTCAATTATGCTCACTGAATCATCCACAATGGCTGTGCGAGGACCAGGATTCCTCACCGATTCAGTTCGCCCTCAAAGGAGTCTCCATCAAGGGGACCCTTTGAGCCCATTTGTATACAACTATTGCCTTGATCCGCTTCTCTGCAGTGTAAATGCATGCTTTACTGGTGTCCATGTGCAATACCAAGCACCAGTTAAGATGCTTGCATTTGTGGACAATTATGTGGTTGTGGTGTCTAGCAACCATGACGCAAACGCATTGGAGTCCACTATCCAGGGGTACTCCGGGGTCAGTAATACTGCCCTCAACGTATCCAAAACCAAAATCATCCTTCTTGGTAGATATTGAGCCCAATGGTCTCCGCCATCCCCTTAATCAGAGTGATCCAGTTGCTCAGTCTCTTATCAGATTACCCAGGAGGTCACCCCAATTCACTCCTCACGTGCTCTCTTTTGTGACCAGATCCACTGTGGGCCCAGTGCGCCACCTGGGAGTATGGATGGAGGTGGGTGGGTACACCACTTTGATTATGGAGCACCATACATTAGCCAACGTTACAAAACACATCACGTTCTTATGGGATCACCAGATTAGCCTAACAGGTAGAGTAGTGCTTTCCAACGCCATGATCCTGTCAAAGAATGGTTTGCAGCCCATGCCATCGGCTTCTCCCCATCTTTCTTTGCTTCTTTATATGCCCTCAAACAAGGGTGGCTGTGGATAGGTCGCTCTCCCCCTGTGCAACTGTAGTCCTCTTTGGTCCACGCCAAAGTGAGGGGAATGGGCCTGCTTAACTACGTGGCCCAAGCATCCAGGATCCTGGGTACATGTATTGCTTCAGTAACCAACCCCACACTCCCAACCCAACACTGGTTGCTCGCAGCACGGTTCAACTTTGCCTGTGACCTCAGAATCCGCAACCCCACCCACCCTAACTCTCTTTTTACATATATGGCCTCCCACCCATCTGCCGCAGGCCCATATGGGACCCCCACCCACTTTAAAAGGATCCTCCTTGATATTCAGAGTGCAGAATAGAGGATAGGCGTCAGTGGTCATACTTTATAGAGGGGTCGCCCTGCTCCTCATTTCAGTCAGGAAGTCCATGGGCAAGCCTTTCTGAACAATTTGTACTCAGTAGTCCCCCTACCATGGCCCAAGTGGACTACCTGGACATGTTGGACATCCCATAACCCTAGAAACCCAGAAAGAAATCTGGAAATACACCCACTACCCTCTTTTACAGCCACAGGTTTGTTTTCATGTGTATTGCTTCCTGAAGTGGGTATACCTTAAGGCAGAGAGATCTAACGCTTATCATTCTTTGTATGTTGTATGAGAAAATATGGGACTTTGGTACACCACTTGGAAGAGTGTCCGCCTTCCCAAGTGTTGAGATTTTTGCCCACCTTTCCAGCCTCCTAGATTACCTATGTAATAGTAGGGGATAATTCCCAATGGCGAGTGAATTAGATAATAATTGACCCCAATTTATGGTCAATAATGTTCAGGAAATTTTAGGTAATTCACCAGGTTTGGATCCATTGGGGATCGATCTGAGTAAATTCTTAAGGTCTCAAAGGCAGAGTTGCTATAGAAATGGGGACATCTGATAGTTGATCATTTATTAACTATCAGGTGTACCGATTGGGATTGTCAGGTTTTATCACCAACTGATTGGGAATTTGTCAAGCAGTTTTGAGGCAAGTTATGCTGCCTGAAAATAACAATTTGATCATTTGGTTTGCAACCTGCCATAATGGGTAAAGAGTTTCCTTAACTAAGCAGGTCACTTGCCAAATATGGTTGGCTTACTGGTATCAAGTGGTAAACATCAGGGACACGTTTTTTGACTCTGTCCGTTTTAGGTCTCAAGGATTTCCAACAAGGGAATCCTAACCAGATGAAGAAGACCAACGCTGGCGAGATGTTGAAGGGAAGTTCAATGGCAACAGCCGCCATATCATGGTTGAGGCGCCAACCAAGGGTTGAGCGCTAAATTCCCTCTATAAATTCCCTAATAATTCACATTGATAAAAAAAGAAGGTTAACATTGACATTTTTTTTAAGTTTAAACCTTAAGTTAGAGAAATAAATAATTGTTTTAAGCTCTATTCATCTTCAGGAAATTATTGTTGTGTACAATAATTAAAAACTCTTTTGTCATATAAAGAGCAAGAATCAAGGATCTTTAGAAAAGAAGCTAAGCTTAGAAGGGAATCTCCGTAGACTCCATGTCATTAGATGAAATGCCATAAATTTCTAGATTTGAGATTAATAAAGTTGGGCAGATAAGGGAAGAAGTCCCTACAGTCGACATCAACAGTATTTCATAGAGAAGTACAGGTCTAGCTTTGGACCATAATGGATTATCTATTCAACTACAGTTAGTAGTCATCATATTATTATCAATCAACTATAAACTACTATCAGACAGCGCAAATCGTGCACATATGTTACCTGTGCAGTTAACAAGTTGGGAGCTATCAATTGGTGAAGAACCCAGGATTGTAACATTTAGTACTCATGAGAAGAGTAGCCAACTCCCATTTTTTACAATTAATGCTCACTACAGGTGGTAGTTGAGTAGGATATACCAGTAAAATGTCATGCAAGGATGAGTGAAGAAAACTATGGGCGGAGTTGGCAACCTTCAACAAGAACGCCTTGAATTCTGTCAATCACAAAGAATTTTCTGCCTTAGAGGAGAGAGTTACCAAGATTGAGGAAGGAGTCAAAGATGTCTCAAATTTCGGCAATGAGTTGCTAGGGAAAGTAACTCTTTAAAGAAGAAAGAAGGAGATCTAGTTTGAGAAGTTTTATGCTTGAATACAGAATGCTAAGTGGATCACATTTGATTGTGTTCACTCAGCTCAGACATAGAGCAGCTAATGAGCAAGTTGAATAACTAAAGAAGCAAAGATGCAAAATTGAACCCTTGTGGCGACTGATGCTGAAGAAGATACTCAAAATTCGGACCATCTAGTACTAAAAAAAAGATACTCAAAATTCTGGAAAAGGAAATTGAAACCTAGGTATGGAACTGTCTAGAGATGCAAGTGAATCTGTTCCACCAGACATTTACTTAAGATGAAGTTTTAAGAATGGCCAACTTTAGTTGAAGTTGTGTCTGCTTGCAATAGTCCTGAGGTGCAAAGTGTTTGGATGAGACACTAGATGAGACATTGGATGAGATTGAAATGTTGACCATATTGGGTCAGACGCTATCTCTAGTGTATCAGAGAGATGGGGAAACTCAACTGACCAGGAGAAAAAATTTTATCAATCTGATCTACAATGATGGCATTGTCCCAATTCACTGCCAATTGGTTGTGCGAAAACAAAGAGAAATGCTGACGGAAATCCTGAAAAATTGAGGAATTTCTGCTACAAAGAAAGAATTCAAGGACCATACCGCTGGGATCACAGATCATAATTGATACAGGATTGACATTGGAGATGCCTGAGATGTTGTATAAAGAGGTCAGTAGCCTTGAAAGAAGTCCAGAGTAGAGCCATGGGTGGCTTTTGGAATAGTAATATCAGGTCATGGAGAATTCTAGCTCTCCTGGCGACTTTGATTGAAAAATTAATGAATTTGAGAAGTATCAGATCATTGCATTTGTCCATCTGATCCCAATGGCATAATTGAGGAAATTCCTTGATTTTGGGACCCCCAATGAGATGGGATTACCAGCAGGGGTGACTGAGAGCATCAATCTATTGGTTAATTGAGAGAAACTTGCTAAATATGACGGACAGACAGCAGGAAAAGGTGCTCAAGCTATTCAAAAAGTATCAGGAAATATTCTCCCATGACGATCATGATTTGATATGTGTGAGGAATGTCATCCACAAAGTTGACACTGGGGAAAATTGCCAATAAGGATGGGACTAATTTGACGGTTGAAGGACACTAATGCAGTAGTGGAAGAAGAGATCAGCAAACTAGTGAATCATGGGCTTCTAGTTCTGTCATTGAGTCCCTGGGTGAGCCCTATCCTGATTGTGAAGAAGAAGGATGGCTCTAATCTTGTGATAATCAATTATTAAAAGCTGAATAAAAATAATGGAGAAGTATTCATATCCACTACCACAAATTAACGATGCATTAAATCAATTGGGAGAAGCAAAGTGCTTCTCCATGATGGATCTGATACTGGGAAAATGGCAATTGATTTTACAACAGAAGACCAGGAGAAACGCACTATTATTACCGCGCAAGGGCTGTATCAACTGACTAGAATGCCCCAAGGTCTTTGTAATTCACCTTCAACGTTCCAGAGGTACATTGTAAAAATTTACTTAAGTTGTTATTGGCAAGCAACCCTAGTAACCTTTTTACTGCACAAATTCAGTTTCCTCATGCACTTTGTCGCGTTGTATAGTAGAATGAATTCTTAATTTATAATAGTATGGAGACTATTATCCATAGTTTAGTATAAATTATTATATTTCGGCCCAACGCTTGGCCAGTATTCCCAATTAAATACTCATGATGTTGTACTCATAGGGATTTGTTCCGTTGCCCTGTTCAACCTGATCTTTGCTGAGATACCCCGGCGACAGTCTCTTTGGTCCAACACACAGTTGGCAGCTATCCCAATTGTGAATTCTTCTTCTCTAGATCCCCGCTCAGATCTTACTCTTTTCTCTAAGAGTCTTCCAATTATTGCACATAGCAATAATATCCTTGAGACAGAACACTACAATGGAAGCTGATGATAGTTTACTCACTAAACTATATCCCAAATGAATAATATTAGAACTTAAATAACTCTTATTATCTAACTCTAACTGTTACTGTTTTTTATTATAGTGAACCCTAGGTTACATAGTGTGGAATTCAGCTATCTACCCTTAGTTGACACCTCTTCAATGAAACGGCAGTCATTGCCATTGAATCACCCATCCTCATCTTGGCAGCGATGGTCTTCCCCATCATGGCTAGGATTCCATCATTGTACATCCTTGAGACCTAAATCGAAAAAGAGTCAGAAAACATGTCCCTAACGTTTTCCTCTCGATCCAAGAAAACCAACCAAATTTGGCTAGTGACCTGCTTAGGTAATGTGATTTATTACCATTAAGGCAGGTCGCGCACCAACTGATCAATTCGCTAGTTGCAGGTGGCATCACTCGCCTTTCAACTTGTTATTTATTTATAATCAGTTAGTGATGAAACACAATCGGTCCCAATCAGTACACCTGATAGTTAATCACTATCAGATGCCCCTATTTCATTAGCAACTCCGCTCAATGAGATCTTAAGTATTCATCTGGATTGATCCCAACGGATACAACCAGGCGAATATCCCAAAATCCCCCAAACATAGTTACTTTAAAACTTAGGCCAACCAATTTCCAATTTACTTCGCCTTAGGGAATTTTCCCCTAGCGATTCCAGGTAATCTAGCAGGATGTAAAATATGGGCAAAAATCCCAACAGCCATGGACGCTATATTAAATGACTTGAAGTTGTCATGCATCCTGGTGTACTTAGACAATATAAATGTCTTCATTAGGACCTTTACTGACCATTTACACCACTTGGAAGAAGTCTATAAGAGACTTCCCATAGACAACTTGAAGATTAAGCCAAGGAAGTGCCATTTCTTCAATAAAGAGTTGGAATATCTGGGATTCGTTATCAACTTTAATGGACTGCAGCTGCAAGCTTAGAAGATTGAGGCCATAGAGAAAATGGCCATCCTGAAAAGTGTCCAAAATGTCCAAGTGTTCCTTGGAATGGTTGAATACTACTAAAGATATATACAGGATTTTGCAAGAATTTTTAAGCCCCTCTTTCATATGCTGAAGGATCTGAATAAAGAATTAATTTGGAGTATATAGAGCCCAGAGTTTTTTGATGAAATATGCTGGTATCTGATAGATTCTTTTGATATTGAAATATCTGAAACTCAATCAAGAATATATAGTACAGACCAATGCTTTGTTAATGGTGATCAGCGCCAACCTGAGTCAAGTAGATGAGCTTGGTGATGAGCATCTGGTAGCTTATGTGAGCTGGAAGCTATCAGCAGAAGAACGGAATCACACCATTACTGAGCATGAATGCCTTGTGGTAATTTACGCCTGTAAACAGTTTTGGGTGTATATTCATGGAACGCACTTTAAAGTGTTCATGGACCAATCTTCTCTGTGTTGGCTGCATAATCTAGGAGAACTGGAAGGATGACTGGCCCAATGGGCATTGAAGCTTCAGGCTTACAACTATGAGTTATTTCACCAAGCAGGAGCTTCTCGCCAGATTTTGGATGTCTTATCGAGGTTACCAATGGTCTAAGTGGTATACCAACAAGATGTTGAGCTGTTCCAGAAGACGGTTGATGGAGAAATTGGGAATGAGCCCCGAGATATCCAAGGTGTGTTTCAAAAAGCAATGAAAAACACCAAGACAAAGAATGGACAAGCTTTTAAGATGATTGATGGCAAATGATTATTATTCCCAAGACTGTCAGAACAAGCAGCAATTGTTAAAGCTGCGCATAAGGTTTTTGGGCGTGGAGTCCTGAGGAGGATGACCAACCACATTTGCCAGTACTATTACTGGGAATCTATCAACTATGATGTGGCCAATTATCTGGCTTGCTATGTGTCGCGATTCTGATATGACTGGACAATAATTGTGCAACATCAGGGCGGAATCCGCCAAACATAGTATCAGTTATGATTATTCAAGTGCCTTGAGATGAGGCGATATTGGGATAATGGGTCTTTATTGGATATAATGGGTTTATTGGATTGCCTCTATATAAGGCGATAAGGTGATAAGGTGATGATTTGACAAATATGAAGTAAATCGCCTACAATTAGGGCGACAGAGAATTAGAGAATAACAAGCTGAATTAGAAGAGAATTGGCAGAATAGAATAACCCAAGCCATGAGAAGCAGTATCGCCTGAAGCTGATGTATATGAGTGAAATGGGCGATTGAGAGAGGTTAGGTTGTTTTTAGTGAAGAGAAGATGAGACAGCGAAAAGTAGCTGTAATCATATAAAATAGATAAAGAATCAATTGGGGCAATTACTCCTATTTTAAGTATATTTTCACATGTGTCCAAAGGACCAATGATCTCACATCATCCATCCGTTGCTCATTGGGTTCAACCTGTGCAAATAACCCAATGGATTCTAATGATACCATCCGAAAAAATAACAGTGGTGCTCACTACAGGGGGCCCATTGATCAACCACCTAACACTCCAGAACTCCAGTCACCAGCCATGCCTTACCCAAGCTTTGTTATTGGGGAGTTTTCACAAAACACTGCACCAACTGGATATGAGGAACTCAAAGCTACCTTGGACGCGGTGCTCAAAAACTAAGATGAACTTCTTCAAGAACGAAATGCTGTCATGCACCAACTTGATAGTACATTTTAGCCTAATGCAAATTTTGGGACTACAAAACAAAGAGCTTGCTGAATGACTAAATGATACCACCCAGTGACTGCAGTGTTCAAAACAAAGATTGACCAATCCTTCTCAGTCTTCTCGCTGGGACAATGATGACTATCAAGAAGCTTCATCATACGTGGGAGAATATGACTCTGGTCAAAGCTACTACACCCAAGATGGTAGCACTGGATACACATATGAGTCAGAACAACACCTCCCTCAAGTAAATTTGGTACCACCTACGACTGAAGGTCATGCTACCCCCAAAGAGGCGGATATCCCAACTTCCGCCAATCCTACTCCTCATCAAGAATCCGCTTTTGGGTCTCAATCCGTTCCTCAGTATGGTCCAAAGCCCCATGAACGAGATGAGGAAGTTAATATCAAAAAATTACCCTCATTTGACTGCAACAGAAACATCCATGGGTTCTTTAAACAGTTTGAGTTTGCAACAGAAGGAGCCTCTGATAGATGGAATGATAAGTTGTTGATATCTGCCTTAGATGTAGGAAGCACTTATCAGGTCACCTGTTACCTCCCAAGTAGTTCTGTCACCTATAGGGACATAAAGGACACCTTACTCTGCTTGTTTGGGGGAAACTCAAAAATGTCGCGGTGGAAAGTGGAATTTTTAACAATCAGGTTCCTTCAAAATAAGACTCTCATAGAATTTGCTGATTTATTTAAAACAGAAGCCCATGTACTGATTGGAGATGGGTACTTAGCGGAAGCCAATGTGTGCATTGCCATGTCCTCTGCGGTGAAGCCATATCACAAACTTTCTAATGTTATTTTGCCGCTTCTGGATGATGACATATCTCTGCTTAAGATTGTACAATTTTTACATCAGGTATCCCCTAACTTTTTGCCGCCAAATATGGATTGTAAGACTACCACTGCTACTGCACCCTCTTATTCCAGAGAATACTATTGTCTGCCTCCAGCTCCGATTAGTAATCCTCAGCCTTTCTATAACTCTGCACCTTGTCCTCATCCAAATTATAATCAACAGTTCAATCAGCATCAATGGGCTGGCCACGACAACTGCCAGCAACCTAGTTATCGACCAGGACCTAACTATGCTGGCCATCAACAATTGGCTTACTGACCTAAGGCTGATTATACAGAATGACCCCAAACTTCCTGATCTGGAACCGCTTATGATAACCCAGGACGTGGCTCTTATAAGGTTAACTGCTACAAATGCAGTCACACTGGTCATTTGGCAAAGTTTTGCCATAACCGCCATGTGAACTACATACATCAAGATCAATACTATTAGGGAAAAGATGGAGCGGAGTAGAGATGGGACCCTCTACCTCCGCAATACCCACACAAAACATCCCTGAATCAATAGTAGTATACCCTGCAAAAGTCCCTCAGTACAATGACAAAATTTTATACCAGCAGCCAGTCAGAGGAGTAAACATAGTAACCTGAGCTCAAGCTAAGGCGGCAGCGGAAGAAGAGTCCCTTGAACAACCGAAGCCCTATGCCTGTCAATTGCTTGATCAAGCTTCCTTAGACCAACTTAATTCTGCCGCAGATGCGCCAACTCTGAAAGGAGTGAACATCGCCCTTCTGGTAGATGTCATTGTCAGAGAATACCCCCAAGTCAGTGAGGGGATAATGAATTTTTTGTAAAAGAGAGCCCATATGTGTTCACATATTAAACAGTCAATACTCTTCTTATTCTGAGTGTACATAATGTGATATTTTTGTAGTGAAAAATAGAGTTTGCACTATAATAGATAATGGTGCTCCAGTCAACGTAGTTTCCACTAAATTGATGGCCAAGTTGACATTGAAACCTGATGTGGACCATCAAATGGTTCACAGAACTGCTGGAGCTGTAAGCACAATCTCTGAGGGAGCTTATAGTGCGCTACCTCTGCACTTTGGGTCTATTGTTGTTGTAGCTCTGGCGATTGTGCTACCAAATGAAAACTATGACCTTTTAATTGGGACCGCTTTCCTGTGCCATTTTGGGGCTGTTGTTGATATGACGGAGGAGACCCTCGCCATTCTGGGTCAGCGGATCCCAATTTACTTTACTACTAGTGGAGTACCAAAGGATCCGTGCATATGAGCCATATCAACCTTGCCTATAGTGATAGGATATGGCCTGTTTGCTACCATTGACTAAAGCGCAAGTCTCGGGCCCTCCCCCAGCAGATATATGAATATCAAGGAATACCTCTTCAAGCGGCAGGACCCATATCTATCCCTTCTGGCCATCAAGTCTTAGTAAACACTGAGTTAGAAGTGGAAGTGCCGAGTGGGTTGTATGGGGAAGTCATTGGGCTCTATCAGCAAACTTGGTTTGAGCTGCACGTGGCTCCAGTAATTATAATTCCTGACACATGGAGATATTAAGGTTTTGTTAGCAAATCTTCAGAGAAAACAAATGCAAATCTGCTGCCACCAGACTATAGCGTATCTTTCTTGATTCCCATAGACAAGGTCCATCAGGTTCATGAGTTTGGATCCTTGGATGAATTTGGTCTACCAGATGAGACATTGGATGATGTTCTAACAGTGGTACTGTGGAGTAATTTAATGGGATTATCAGATGAACAAAAAGACCAAGCAATAGCTTTATTTCAGAAATATAAGGGGATTTTCGCTGTCAAAGATCACGATTTAGGGTGTGCTAGGGGGTGGTCCATTGAGTAGACACCGGCAATCATCTCCTATATGGTCTCAGATGATTCGCCATTCTTGGTCATCAAAAGATGTGGTTACTGAGGAAATTGACAAGTTGTTAGAACAAGGATGCTTAAACCATCCAAAAGCCCGTGGGCTTCACCTGTTCTAATTGTAAAAAAGAAGGATGGCACCAACTGTGTAGTAATAGACTACCAAAAGCTCATCAGTATTATAAAAAAGGATTCATATCCCTTGACCAGAATCGATGATGCTCTGGACTGATTAGGGGATGCCTGTTACTTTTCTGCAATGGACTGGATATCAGGCTACTGGCAAATTAAGTTACCCTTTGTGGAACAGGAAAAATGTGCTGTGATCACCTCTAAAGGCCTTTTTCAACCAACATGGATGCCTCAAGGACTGTACAACGCCTCAGTTATGTTTCAGCGTGCCATGGACACTATTTTTGGCGACCTGAAACTGTCATGCGTCCTAGTATACCTCAATGATATTAACGTTTTCTCTTGAGCCTTTTCAGAGCATCTTGACCACCTTAAATCAGTATTACGCCGGCTGGCTGAGGCGAACATTAAAACTAAACCTCAAAAATGTAACTTCTTCAAAGATCATCTGGAATACCTGAGGTTTGTGGTTGACTCAGAAGGGCTGCAACCACAACTGGCTAAGGTGGAGGCCATCAGCAAAATGAATGCTCCCAATAGTAAGCGTGACATACAGGAATTTTTGGGAATGGTCATTTACTACAAGCACTTTATCCCTAATTTTAGCTGTATTGGGGGCTGCTATTTGAATTGTTAAAAAAAGATGCTGTGTTTAAATGGACGGAACGTCATCAATCCACTTTCAATAAACTCCATATGGCGTTGATCAGCGCACCAGTGGTGCGATATCCAAACTTTGATTGGGAGTTTATTGTTCAGATGGATGCGTCCCTCTCAGCAATTGGGGCAGTACTTTCCCAGAAAGATGATGAGGGAGAGGAACATCCTGTTGCGTTCTGTTGTCAAAGTCTGATCTTTCATGAGCGTAATTATACTGTCACCAAGTGGGAGTGTTTAGCAGTGATCTATGTATATAAAAAATTAAGATTCTATCTGCATGGGGTAAAGTTTAAAGTCATAACAGATCACGCATAATTACGCTGGTTGCAGAACCTTAAAGAACCAGAAGGATGGTTGGCTCAATGGGCTCTCAAGTTACCAACTTATGATTTTGAGATTTTCCATCAGCTGGGAGTGAAGCATCAGAACGCTGACTGTTTATCTTGATTACTGACTATTGCGGTAACAGAGGACCTCAGCAACATGATGTATGATAAGATGCTCAACGGAAATCAATGACAAACTGCCCCAATTAATCAAAGTGTTAAATGAAATGCGCATGAATACCTTCCAACGGAATGGAGAACTGTACAAATGAATTGGTGATTTTATGATGAATTTTCCACGCCCCTCAGCACAACTGGGAATCATTATGAGCATGCACGGGGCAGTCAGGCATGGTGGGGTGCATAAAAATATGGAATTGTTACGCCCCTGGTACTATTGGGAAAGTATGAGTTTTGATGTTCAAAACTATATCCTGTTCCCCCTTGGGTTGGGACCATCTAGTACTAAAAAATAAACTATATCCTGTTGCCATCAGTGCCAAGTGGATAAGCCATTCTGCTATACGACGTCATATCAGTTAGTGAAACCACATTTTGCATGGCACATGGTTTCCCTCAATGTCGTTGGGCCCTTGCCAACAGGAGCCAACCGTTGTAAGTACATTCTTGTGGCTATCGACCACTTGACATGGTGGGTTGAAGCAAGGGAGATAAGAGACTTGGGGGCAATTATGGTGGCCAGATTCTTGATTGAATGCATTATTCAGTGGCACGGCTGCCCTCAGTTTATTCTCACTGATAATGGAAACAACTTTACTTCACACATCCTCCCCAAGCTGAATGAGCTTATGGGTATCCGCGGGGTTCTGATGACTCCATACCACCCTGAGTCCAACGGAATGGTTGAACAGGTAAATGGAACTCTGGTGAACATACTACAGAAATTAGTAATGGATTGACATTCTGATTGGAGCTCTCACATTTCCACTGCTGTGTTCACTTATAACATAAGTTACTATTCCGCTATGGGGAAGAGTCCCTTCCAATTACTATATGGCTGACACCCCGCCCTTCCTCAGTTACTTTATGCATGTGTAGAAGACACTGGTGAATTGGAACCCTACCACTATTTGACCAACCTCGCGAACATTCTGATCAAATTGCAGGCTGAAGCATATTCCTTCAGCTTAGCTAAGAAGATCAGGAATCAGGCCGCTGATCAGGCACATTGTACTGGGCTGGCGCCGTTTAAGGAAGGCGATATGGTTCTCCCTCATGACCAACATGGATTCAGGCAGAAACAAAAGCTGACCAGTATTTGAATCAGTCTGTTCAAAGTAATAGAGAAAACTGGAGTCAATGTGTAAACCATCAAGGATCCTACAAGTAGTCATATTATTAACCAAGTACATGTGAAGTTCCTCCAACCTTAAAAAACAATAGGATCTTATTGTCCAGTCAAGGAGGGGGTAATGTCACGATTCTGATATGACTGGATGATAATGATGCAACAGCAGGGCGGAATCCACCAAACATAGTATTAGTTATGATTATTTGAGTGCCTCGAGATGAGGCGATATTGGGATAATGGGTTTATTGGATCGCCTCTATATAAGGCAATAAGGCGATGATTTGACGAATACAAAGTAAATCGCCTACAATTAGGGCGACAGAGAGTTATAGAATAACAAGCCAATTTGAGGAGAATTGGTGGAATAGAATAACCCAAGCCATGAGAAGCAGTATCTCCTGAAGCAATGTATATAAGTGAAATGGGAGATTGAGAGAGGTTAGGTTGTTTTTTAAGAGAGAAGATAAGACAGCGAAAAGTAGCTAAAATTATTTAAAATAAATTAATATTCAATTGGGGAAATTGCTCCTATTTTAAATATATTTTCACATGTGTCTGAAGGACTGACAATCCCCACATCGTCCGTCCGTTTCTCAGTGGGTTCAACCTGTGTAAATAACCTGACGGATTCTAATGATACCATCCAAAAAATAACACTATGTAAAGTGCCAGTTGCATAAGCCTCACAAGAATATGACCAGATATTGACTGGTCCACCATGGATTTGCCTGGCATATGGTGTCCATCAACATGATGCACCACTGACCATAAGTACAGGGGGAGTAAGTACTTCACATTTGTGATTGACCATCTGACTAGATAGGCCAAGAAAAATGCCCTAGTGAAATTGGACGCTACAAGCACAGCAAGGTTTATTCTGGATCAAGTAGTATACTGCCATGGATGCCCACAAGTCTTGTTAAGCTACAATGGAACAGATTTCACATCCCACGTGATCTTAAGGTTGAACAAGATAATGGGGATCTGAGGAGTTGTGTCAGTACCATACTGTCTGGAGACAAACGGACTGGTAGAATGAGCCAATGGAATGCTGGCTGTGACTCTGAGGAAGCTGGTCACAGGGAGAACTTCTGCATGAAGAACATACCTCAGTTCAATGATATTCGTGTATAACATAAGTCACCATATGGCAACAGGAAAAACTCCATTTGAATTATTGTATAGAAGGAAGGACACGTTACCGCCAATTCTATATTTGGTGGTTGAATTAACATCAGAGATGAGTGCTGAGCAGTACCTGCTCTGACTTTCATACATCCTGATTGAGATGCAATCACAAGCATTTGATATGACCTTTAAGAAGAAAATAAAGGCCAAAATGACAGACAATAAGAACTGATCATCATTATCAGATTACCAAATAGGTGATAATCTTGCCTATTGTGATATTCATGATTTTGGAAGAAGAAACAAGTTGTATGTGTTGTGGTTGGGTCCATTTGAGATTATCTCCAAGATGAAGATGGACGCCTATTCCATCAAGAACCTCTTGGATGGAAGGATTGTGTATCAAGTCCATGCTAAATATTTAAAGCAGTGGATTGAAGGAAAAAAATAAAAGAATGTCCCTGAAGGACCGCTGAACCATTGAGATAGTTATAACCTGACATTTTTATTTAAGTCCTAGAAAGGGACCTCTGAACTAAAATGAATGGGTAAGTCTCAAAAAATAAGACCTCTTAAC
Source organism: Massospora cicadina (assembly GCA_022478985.1). NCBI lineage: Eukaryota > Fungi > Entomophthoromycota > Entomophthoromycetes > Entomophthorales > Entomophthoraceae > Massospora > Massospora cicadina. The sequence continues at coordinate 27,502 of JAKSZP010008346.1, forward strand.
CATGAAAACTGTTAGGTTGGAGTATACCTAGGAACCAGTTTGGGGGAATAAATAAAAAGATGGACTGCTGAACTGAGTGAAGTTCATGTACCTTATAAAAAAAGAAAAAAAAATTGATAAAAATATATATGTGAAAAAACATCAAAAATGCAACTAAAAAAGATATATTTTTATAATTTTTTTGGTTACCCTATACTCAGGGATGATTCTGCCTATGTCGCCTCTTGGGGAGGGAGGATAGATAACAGTAGGGGTGTCTAAACCGTCAAAGTATATGTGAAATCAGATGCTAGCAAGGACTATATCTACTCAAAGCCAACTTTGTTGAGAGGAGGCTGATCCCTGCGAGAACATTATGAGGGGAAGGGAGATGGAGATATTGGTATTTGCCAAACGTAATACCCCATATAGGGGAGGGAAGCAACAGAAAAAGAAGAGGCAGTTGGCAAATAACCCCAAATAATCTTAATATGGCACCAGAGCTGGAAGATTGGTCTTGAGCGCTTGCTGACCGTCTTTGTCAAGAACATTGGACATATGAGCTGGCATTGTGTAAGGGATACTATGTGGGTGTTGCCAAATTATGCCCCTGATTAAAGCCATGAGGGGAGGTACTGATGGGATGCATTAGAAATGAGATAGCCATGCAAGGAGCGAATGACATCCTGAAGACAATGACTATGAGCTTCTTGAATTCAAAAACAGAATGAGTATTAGAATGCAGGAGAGGCTGGAAGCTTCATGGCCCAACTTTGAAGAACTTGGGTGGCGAAACAAAGGGCATAGGCTGTAACATCTCAATCTAGGATTTTTGTAAGATTGGAGGGTTTAAGAGCTATGAAAAGAGCCTCAGTCACTCAGGTCCTCAATTCTTCATAGGTGAGCTCAAAATGTTCATGATTTCCAATGGCCAGTTTAGTTGAAAGAACAACTGTTTATAAAATTGGCTGAGTCAGAAAAGGAAATCTGGAAGCAAGTCAGATCCAGTGAAGTACAATCAAGAAATATTGGATGACAATACTTCAGTAGGTTTGACAAAAATAGTAGGAGTATATGTGAAAGGAGCTAAATCCAGGAAAGTATCAAAATCCATTCTGGATAGATGACGGAGGGAGAATTAGCTGCAAGTTGTGTGATATGGTCGCTACTCTGGTTTCATCAGGGTTAAATAGAGTTTCCAGTAGTTCTGCAAAAGAACTGCTTACGGGTGCTTGACTGGGAGTATGAGTCCTAGGGGGACCATAGAAGAGATTTCTTAACGAAAATTGACTCATCAACTGGAAGAGCCAAGCATCTTTATCAGACAGGATGTTTAGCAGTTGCTGATATTAAGATTCCAAAGTTGAACATTGATGAATCCCCCCTCAGGTTGGGACCATCTAGTACTAAAAAAAAAAAATTCCAAATTTGATATATGAGCTGGACAAGAGGGGGATGTCAGACTTTTTATGATGGTTGACATTATTCAATTTATTATAAATTAATCTCTAATTTTGGAGAAATTAATCTCAAAATCAATAAAATAAGCTTTTTAGAGAAGAATTAAGAATGATATGAGAAAAAGTTATTATGAGAAAATAACAAGAGTTAATATAAATGAGCATTCTCATTTGTGCCATGAGGCAAACATTAACGGCAGTGACCTCCTGTTAAGGATGAGGATGGAGAACAGGAAATCAAGGATGCCAGACCAATATCCTGAATATGACAACAGGTCACATTCCCTGACTGGGGGTTGGGTAAAGCCTGATATTAGAGGAATTCCTGAGATTTAAAATACAATTTATCAGATCAAGAGGACTTGTGCTGAAGTTAGATAGATTATTTGCATATTAAATCATAATTGTAATATGTTTTGTTTAAATTAATCACTTAAATTGCCCTAATTGCAATGATATTGAGTCAATTAATCGCACCAAAACGAATTTACAATGATACTGAGATGATTCCCACTGCTTTAGAAAATCACATTCAAGGTGCAATCCCATAAGCCCAAAAGAATTTTAGTGCTCCATTCAAAAATCAATTAAGCTTAGGAAAGTCCAGGAATTTGGTTGGTATATAAAACTAGACTATTCAGATGGTTAGACTTTGTGGTCAACAAAATATTATCATATGCTAAACCCTTTAAGTACATATATTCATTATAACAGTTCCATATACCATATAGTAAACAAGTTATACAGTCTAACCAATTATTCCATAAACCTATAACCATGGGTGCAGAAACACCTGTATCTGAACAAATCCCTCTTCCATTACTCCCACTTCCAAACATAGATGGTGTACTGGCATTGGCAGGAATGGGAGTGGTTGAAGCAATCCTTCCTTCTTTAGGGCTAAACCACCCAAATGCCCTTGCATTCTCTATATAAAACGTACTACCCCTTTGTTATACTGGACCTTTAGTTAGGGTTAGCAAGTTCACGGCTTGCTAACACAAACTGGGATAAAGTAGTACCAGTCGCTGACAATTTGACCTCCAAGATACACAAAGTATATTCTGCCACGCTTTTATTACTGGGAGCTTTGTCATTTGCTTTATTGATGAAAGGTTACCAGACATTGGACCGATGTTTTTCTCCATAAAACAAGATGATATGACTCATAAAAAAGCAATATGATCAAGTCAAGTTCAAACAGTGACTGTGGATAACCATACGCTCATGAACTATCCTATGGTTCCATTGCCTTAAAAATTAACATTAGCTGATGTGAAAGGAGGACTTACATTGTTGGGGGCGCATTATAAAGCATATCATGAGAACTACCCTGATGATGCACGGAAGGTAATGGCGGTAGGTTCTCAGCTCTCTGAAGATGCTTTGGGTTGGTTTACAAAACGTTGGAAGAAAATGAGAATTTGTGCATGAATTATAAAGGGTTTAAAAAGCTAGTTGCTGACTGCAGCAACTCCTGCTAGTACCAGAGTACAGGCACGCATTGCCTTAATGAACCTTCAGCAGGAAGATCAAACTGTTGAGAGATATAAGCAGAAGTGTCTGGAGATCTTCCAGAAGACTGAATTGGACGATAAAATGGGAGCACTTTACTTCAGACAAGGGTTAGAAAAATCATATGTTATATTTGCTCAGACACCACCCCATCACCCTGCCTTTAAAAGAATTGCGTGAAATCACTGCAAATCTGTTTATGGTAGAACTATTATGTGGCAAGAGTCTGCTTAGAAAAGAAAATTACCAACATGAGCCATGAAGATTATTAACGTCATTACAAGGAAGAATTGTGCTATTCTTGTAATAATCCTGATCATTTAGCTTAACAATGTCCAAGTAAAGGTAAAGCTTCATCAGTTGCCTTTGCAATAAAAAATGAAACCCAATCTTACCCTGTTTTGCCTATACGTTTAATAATGGGAGATACTATATTCCATACTGAGGCTTTACTGGATAGTGGGGCCTCCCAGAATTTTATATCAGAGGAAATGGTAAAAAAGTTGGGAATTCCAACTAGGACTATAACACTGACCATAACCCTGGGAAATGGGGAGCAAGCCATTGCTTACTATTGTGCGAATCCCATAAGTCTATGAAATGGTTCCCTGAAAATTGTGATTGAATTTAGGATTTTAAAGAGCACTCCAAAGCCTGTAATTCTTGGCTTTCCATGGTTAGGCCAGATGGAGCTCCAACATGACTATGGCAGAAACACTGTCACAGTCAAAGTCAATGGAAAGAGAGAATTATGGGCGTTGAGTAAAGGCATGTTTCCAGGGTTGTATGCTGCGGAATCTCCCAAGGTTCTATTGGAGGCATGTAAAGGAATTATTCCAGCATATCTTAAAGCATGGTCTGAAGTGTTTATAAAGAAGAGGCGAAGATTCTGCCATCCCATAGCCTTTTTGATCATTCAATAGACTTGGTAGAAGGGAAGCAGCCTACTTATGGACCAATATATAGCTGCAGCTAATGGGAACTGGTGGCATTACGCGAGTACTTGGATACTATGGTGAAAAAAAAAGTTTCATTCAAGTGTCTCAGTCTCCATGTTCCTCTCCACTTTTATTTGTAAGCAAGAAAGATGGAGGTTTGCAACCCTGCGTAAACTATCAAAAGTTGAATGATATCACCATAAAGAACTGATACCCTTTACCTGATGCTGACTACCTGAGCAATCAGTTTTCTGAGCTACTATCTTTCCAAAGGTGGATCTGAGGGATGCATTTAACCAGATCAGTATTAAGGAAGGTGATGAAAGGAAAATGGCTTTCAAGACGCGGTTTGGGTTGTTTGAGTATCTTATAATGCCATTTGGCCTTTGCAACGCACCAAGTACGATTCAAAAAATGATTAATACAGTTTTGGGTGGGTACATGGACCAATTCTGCATGGCTTACCTGGACGATATTTTTGGTGTATAACAAGTCTCAAGAGGAACATCTTCAACATCTTCAATTGATATTTAAGAAATTCCAGAAGTATAACCTTCATGCCAAGCTTTCAAAGTGTGAGTTTGTTCAGGAAAAAGTTGAATTTTTGGTTATGTTGTGGGAAGGAGTGGGTTTACCATGGCATTTAGGCAAAGTAGATGCTATCACATCTTGGCCTACACCTAATAGCTGGAAGGAAGTTCGCAGTTTCTTGGGTTTGGCAAACTTTTGTAGGAATTTTATCAAAGGCTTTTCTTCTATTGCATTACTCTTGACATGGCTCACATCAGATGGTTTTCCATATAAACGGTCCCAAGTGGCGGAAAAATCTTTTGCTGACTAAAAATCTGCCTTTGTTCTGCACCAGTGTTGTCCATGCCCAACTATGATAAGCCCTTCGTAGTTGAGACTGAATCTTCTAAATATTCATTTAGGGGGTTTTATTGCAGGGGGATGATAGTAGGCTTCATCCCATAGCCTACTATTCCAAAAAGTTTATCCCTACTGAATGTAACTACCCAATCTATGACAAAGAGATGCTGGCAATTGTTCAGACCCTTAAACACTGGCAACGGTACTTGTGTGGGGCAAAACACTACATGAAGATCATTACTGACCATAAGAACCTGACATACTTCTTTACTCCATGCCAGCTAAATTGGCGGCAAGCTAGATAAGCCCTTACCCTTGCTGATTATGACCTGGAAATTGGATACAAACCTGTGAAGATTAATGTGGTCCCAGATTCCCTAAGTCGTCGCCCTGACTTAATGCCTGCAGAAGGGGAGATCACAGATTATAACACACAGATTTTACTAAAAACACGGAACCCAGTGGATCAGCTCTCTCACATGATTTTGGTGGGACGTGAAGATAATGTTTTGAAATCCCAGAAAGAAGATGTGTTTTGTCAAGGTGTAAAGGCTGACCTGAGTCAGGACTCTAATAGTGGATGGTACCTCAAAGAATAATCTCTGAAAGGACGTTTGGTCTGTTTAAAATGCCTTTATGTCCTAAAGGGTCCCAACGAATGGAAATATTATGAGAATACCATGACTCAGGAATGTCTGGACATCCTGGATGAAATAAGATGGTAACTCTCATCCAGAGAACTTACCACTGGCCTGAGCTGGTTAGAGATGTTAGTAAGTAACCGGTTGGATGTGAGATTTTTGAGCGTAAAAAAACTATAAGGGGCCATCCTGAAGGTTAGTTGGAACCGTTGAAGCTTTCTCATAAACCTTGGGAATCAGTTACCCTAGATTTCATCGTTGAGCTACCCCATTCTCAAGGGTATAATTCTGTTTTAGTGATAGTTGACCGTCTCACAAAAATGGCTCACTTCATTCCTATGAAACCAATGTCACAGCCAAAGAGACAGCCCAGCTATTTATAAAGAAAATCTTTTTATATCACAGAATACCCAAAAAGGTTATCTCTGACAGAGGCCCACAGTTCACTTCACGCTTTTGGAAGCAGTTAAAGTCAGATCTTGTAATTAAGAGATGCATGTCTTCTGCATATCATCCCCAAACAGATGGAAAAACTGAGCGGGTTAATCAGGTGCTGGAGCAGTACTTGAGATGTTATGTGAATGCTGAACAGGATAATTGGATTGAGATTTTACCAATGACCCATTTTTGTTACAAAAACATGGACCATGCCTCCATTGGAATGTCACCTTTTAAGGCTAACTAAGGCTATGACGTGAGTTGGAAACCACTACCAACTACTGAAGTGAACAATCCATCAGGAAGAGAATTTATGGATGATTTTCATCAGACCCATGCATTATGTTAAGCAAATTTAACTCAAGCAGTGCAGACCTACAAGAATTTTACAGATAAAAATAGTGCCTGAAAAGACGTTGGAAGTTGGGAGTGAAGTTTATTTGGATGATTGCAATGTTCCATTGGATGTACCATGCCAGAAATTAGCTTATTGGCGTGTAAGACTATATAAGGTAAAGGAGGTCATTGGGAAGGTTGCCTACCGAGTTGCTCTACCTGAAGAATAGAAAATTCCTGATGTCTTTCATTGATCACTCTTGTACAAGAATGATGGTAGTTCATTACCTCATCAGAAAGTTAAAAGCGCTTTCCCCCTCTAATTTATGGTCTGTATCCAGAGTATGAGGTAGAGGCTATCATTGGAAGATGTAAGCATTGTGGTACAATGCAATTCCTGGTCAAGTGGGCTGGATATCCTGCATAAGAGAGCACTTGGGAGCCTGAGGAGAACTTAAAGAATGCAGGCAATATGTTAAAGAAATGGAAGAAGAAGGCCTCGCAGGTAGCTTCAGCTCTGGTAGGGGATGATGTTATGGTAAAGCCTGACATTAGAGGAATTTCCAAGATTTCAGATACAATTCATCAGATTAAAAGGATTTGTGCTGAAGTTAGATAGATTATTTTCATATTAAATCATAATTGTAATGAGGTTTGTTCAATTAATCGACTAAATTACCCTAATTGCAATAATATTAAGTTGATTAATTGCACCAAAATGAATTTACAATGGAACTGAGACAGTTCCCACTGCTTTAGAAAATCACATGAAAGGCGCAATCCCATAAGCTCAAAAGAATTATAGTGCTCTATTCAAAAATCAATTAAGCTTAGGAAAGTCCAGGAATTTGGTTGGTATATAAAACTAGACTATTCAGATGGTTAGACTTTGTGGTCAACAAAATATTATCATATGCTAAACCCTTTAAGTACATATTTTCATTATAACAGTTCCATATACCATATAGTAAACAAGTTATACAGTCTAACCAATTATTCCATAAACCTATAACCATGGGTGCAGAAACACCTGTATCTGAACAAATCCCTCTTCCATTACTTCCACGTTCAAACATAGCTGGTGTACTGGCATTGGCAGGAATGGGAGTGGTTGAAGCAATCCTATCTTCTTTAGGGCTAAACCGCCCAATTGCCCTTGCCATTCTCTATATGGTATGCACTGCCCCTTTGTTATACTGAACTTTTAGTTAGGGTTAGCAAGTTTACGGCTTGCTAACACAAACTGGGATAAAGTAGTACCAGTCCTTGACAGGGGGGAAACCCATCTTTCTGGGACTAGCATCACCACAAGTTAAACTGATCAGCCTGACATGACAGTGGGTCATGAGGACTGCACTCTGAGGAGGTGGTACAAGGAGGAAAAGGAAGAGAACTGCATGCTGAAGATTGTCCTGAGCAACATTGGGTGCAAAATGACTGTGCTCTGCTAGAAACCAAGAAATATTCAACCTGGTCTGAGACGGTATTCTTCTGTCTAATCTTATTCTCACTGGAAATCTAGGCAAGAGGGGGGATGTTGGGATTTTTTTCCACCTTTCCAGCCACCTAGATTATCTGTGGTTTGCTAGGGATTTTTCCTGATGGTGAGTGATTGGATATAAGTTGACTCCAATTTCAGGTTAATAATTTTTGGGTGATTTTAGGAAATATTCCAGGTTTGGATCCATCAGGGAACTATCTGGATGAGTTATTAAGATCTCATTGGGCAGAGTTGCTGACAAAAATGGGGTCATCTGATAGTTGATCATTGATAACTATCAGGTGTACCAATTGGAATTGGTCAGGTTTTATCACCAACCAATTGGAGATTTATTAATCAGTTTCAAGGTGAATGATGCCACCTGCAACTAGCAAATCGATCAGTTGGTTTTTGACTTGCCATAATAGGTAAAGAGTCCCATTACCTAAGCAGGTCATTAGCAAAATACAGTTGATTTTCTGGGATTGAGCGGGAAAAGTTAGAGACACATTTTCTGACTCTGTCAATTTTAGGTCTCAATGATATATGATGAAGGAAGCCTAACCAGATGATAAAGACCATCACTAGTGAGATGTCAAAGGAATTTTAATGGCAACAGCTGCCTATCTCATGACTGAGTCACCAACCAAGAGTTGGGTGCCAAATTTCCTCTATAAATTCCCTGGTAATTCATATTAACAAAAAAGGAGATTAATATTGAAATTAATATTAAGTTCAAACCTTGAGTTAGAGATCAATAATTTTTAAGCTCTATGTATCTTTGGGAAATTATTGTTGTGTACAATAATTGGAGACTCTTTTGTCATATAAAGAGTAATGATCAAGGATCCTTAGAAGAGAAGCCAAACTTAGAAGAAACTCTCTGTAGACTCCATGTCATGAGATGAAAGGCCATAAACTTCTAATTTTGAGAAATGGATAAAGTTATGCAGATAAGGGAAGAAGTCCCTACAGTTGACATCAACAGTATTTCATAGAGAACTACAGTTCTAGCATTAGACCATAATAGGTTATATATTCAATACAGATAATAGTCATCATACTATTATTAATTAACTATCAACTACTATCAGACAATACAAATTGTGCATATATTGAACCTGTGCAGTCAACAAGTTGGGAGCTATCAATTGGTGAAGATCCTAGGATTGTAACATTTAGTAATATGAGAAGAGTAGCCAACTCCAAATTTTTAACACCAAGCAATCTGGTGTGAGGTTCATCACCTCTTTTGCCAAGGAGAAAACCCAGACTTTCAGCCTATCTAAGAACATCTTTTCCTTTTATCTGACTTCCTCATACACCCTTCCCTTCATGCCTTAGTGGTGGCAATTGCTATGTGGACTATACACATGGTTGTCCTTGATGCCATTTTGGGCTCTACTCCTACCCTCTGGGAAGCTGTGCATCACTTCCATTTTCACCTTACAGACCACTTCCAAGCCTGTTTGTTTGGCCATTTGCCATCCTGCCAATGACAGTTGGTCTCATCCTGGGTTCTGGTATGGTTCCTCAACTCAAACCCTTTCCTTCATACATGCTCAGTAGTGGTGCAAGCCTCTTCTAACAATACCCCTCTTCCTTCCATTGGCATTCCCGCTGGCAACAGGAGGCAGCTTTAGCTCCTCTGGGGCACCTCTCATGTATTTTGGTCTTCAGTTGTTGTTATGTATCAGAAGTGTCCTTCTCATAGTTGCCTTCCCCAAATAAATTTAATTTAAATTACATGGCACCATTTTGTTATTAATGCAATAACAAAAAAATTGGGATAAATTTTCTGATCAGTGCACCATTAATCATTAATATAGTGTAATTTTTCTTATTTAAATTATCATCCTATCTAGGTAGAATCTAAGGCTTTGTTTCTGTCTCATCTTACCTTATCCCTAACTCTATCTTACCTTATAAACAGCTTTATCTGCTAAGTGTTTCCCTTTATTATGTAAAAGGTCATGTGTAAGTAAATCCTTGACCTTTTATGCTGATCATTCCTCATATTCCTGAATTTATACCTTCTTCTCTTACCACTAGTTTTAGTGCTAATTTTATCTAATATAATAACTTTTTACTGAATCTTATATTTATTTTTAGTTTATAGTTTTCTTGGACCACTGAACCTTGATTTAGGTTAAGTCCTATTATAATTCAATCAAAGTCAGTCATTGCCTTAGGGACAAGTGATTCCACAAAGAAATTCCAAAGATTTTAATTACCTTAGTGATGAAGGATCCACTAAGAAGATCGTTGATGATACAAAGACTAATAATCTTGTATACCTATATCAGACATTTACCTTCTCAGCTCAAAAATAAGAATGGTTTAGGTCAAGTTCTGCCAAAAAGGGAAATATCAGCTATTTGTGATTCCCCAATGCTTTTATGAGCAATTTAAGTAAAAATGTTGACAAGAATAGCCAAAAGACCCTGGCTGATTATTAGTGGAACCCCATAAATTGGGGTAACACCAGTTTGAAACCCACATGGGCACATTTAGTAAAATCTAACAATCAGATTTTGCCAATTGCACAACGGACTCCAGGGAAACCAGCAGAAGGTACTCCTCCAACCTGCACTGAGTCCTTCACCACACCTGTGTGGAGGCCACCCCCTTTTATAAGTGTGGTGGCAGACCCCCAAGGTGAGAAAAATTTCTCAAGTGGTGATTGGTTGGGGTACATTAAAACCCTGCCGCATGGATATATTCTGCCCCAAAACCTCAATGTCTGTTTACCAAAAATTAACTAACTTTCCCCACAATCTGATAGGATTGACACCCATATTACCTAAATTGAAAAGCACCAAAGCTATGCCAAACTTATCCCCAAATCCCTTTGACCTTCAAAAATAGTATAAATATTAATTGTTGAAAGTTGGAAAGGGATCACTTCTTGTTTTTACCCACATGATCATATTAAAAAATTCTAAAAACCAATTTTTATAAGTTTTCTATTTTTATTTTATTAAATCCTTTGTGGGATCCAGCAGCATAGCACCAAGTGAGCGTTACTAAGCTGGATTATTACAACCTATAAGAACTGTCCAACTATCACATTATTAGAAAAATACAACAGACATCATAAATTTTAAAAGTAATAAATTTTCTAACAACATCAAGATAAATTTTAGAGCTAAGTCACATCTACTAAACCATGGTCTTTGCTTTCAATATAATTATAAACTTACTTGAAAGTAATGATTTTATTATTTTGATTATAATGCTTATTTCAAAGTATAATAAAAAGATGGACTTTGAGTATATGAAACAAATAAGTTAAGCTTCTCTGTCTTAAACTAAAAAGGTCTTAAACATACAATACATAAAAATTAAAAGTTTCAACAAAAAAAGTTAGATGATCAAATAGAATCAGCATTTCAAATTTTTAATGTGAATCTTATTGTCTAGAATTTCAGCATTAGATGTTATAAAAGTAACTGTCATAGAAAATATGCATTATATGGTAAAATACCACTATATTAACTTCAGCTAAAAAGTGACAAGACTATAGATTTTGATTAACTATATTGTCATCTTTCCTCAGCTTAAAGTTTTTATTGCATTACTAAATTAATAGCTTTGTTGTTATAAATGATATAAAAAGATTTAAAAAAATAAACAGTTATGTTCTTTTTTTCATATGCTAATGCAAAGTATAAAAATAAATACTACAATTTAAATATAAACTTATTTTAAAGCAAATAAAATATGACAATGTCAGAATTGATTTATAAAATATAACATCTTCTATTAACTAAACACTATATGATTTTTTAACCATAGCAGGTTAAATATATGTCAAGTAGATCCCAAACTTCCTTTTTTCAAAAACCATAGCAATCAGTAAGTTCCGATATATATTGTCAAGTACTTTGTTGAGCAATATGCTATATTATATGTGCTTCTTACTATTAACTTTATGATACTAGTGAATATTATTAAATATTAATGTTTAGAAATGATTTACTTAGCTATCATGATACAATAGCATTTCAATAATATATAAAAAAATAGCAAGATTAATGCGCTTGAAATTCATTTTATCATTCTTAGTATAATTTTGGCTAATTACTAGATTACAAACTTAACTTAACTTAACCTAAAAATGATAAATATATACCTTTAAATAAATTACCCCAAATCTATAAAAATTATATAACATGTATTTTTGGTGACAAAATACTTAGTTAGTGTATAAAAAGTGATATAATTATATATGCATAATTATAAAAATATGTAAGCAGTATTAGTGTTTAAGATTTTTGGTATGAATTGCTTAACTTATAATACATATATTATATATAACCATTTATATAAATTTTTTGAGAGGATGGTCTTGGAAAAACAATTTTTGGGAAAAAAGAACCTCCTTTAAAAAAGCTCTAAAAAGTATGAAATGATTGAGAATAAAGCTTACTCAATAAAACCCTTTTTGAAGTTGGTGCCATATTTTAAACTGAATTATAGAATTTTATTCATAAATACAAATTATATCTTATGTCTGGATTGGGTCTAAGTGTTAACTATAAGCAACTTAGAATAAATATTACTGAGTATATAAACTATAGCTACCTATTATAAGTCAGATAAAATATGGTGCCAACTTCAAAAAAGGATTTATTGAGTAGGCTTAATTTATTGATTATTTCATACTTTTTAGAGCTTTTTTAAAGGAGGTTCTTTTTTCCCAAAAACTTTTCCCTAGCTCTTTTCCCCACAAAAAATTAGTGCATTTTTAAAAGTGGCTCTTTTTCCTACTTTTATTAAATATTACTATCTTTATATATTATCTTTGACCCCTTACTATTTCTCTATAAAAGTAAAGCTCATTGTATATCTATCATATATAGTATCTTATATACAAATATACTAACAATTTATTTTATTAAATTTAGTTGATTTTATTGGTCAAATTAAACTAAATTTACTGATAACCATCTAAATACTTCATTTTATTAAATTTAGATGATTTTATTGGTCAATGTATGCCAAATTTACTGATCGACATCTACAGTAAATCATTTTATTAGATTTGGTTGCTTTTATTAGTCAATCTATATAAATTTATTGATCGCTATCTAAAATAATTCATTTTATCAAATTTAGATGATTTTATTGGTCAACTTATGCAAAAACGATAGCCATCTATAATGATTTAAGCTCATCCCACTATGAGCTCATACTGACTGAATTTTGAACATACCCCCCAGCCATAGGACATATCAAAAGTGCTTCGAAGCTATCGCTTCACCGATGCCGGAATTAAGTTTATCCGGAATTGTATTAGTCTCACAAGTATCCATCGCTTCCGAGCCCATTTAGATATCTATATATATAAAACAAAGTCGTGTTAGTTACACCATTTATAACTCAAGAACGGCTGGACCGATTTTTATGATCTTTGCTTTGTTGGATTTATCTCCACCCCGAATAGCAGAATAAATTTTTAAAATATTATTTTAATATTAAAAATAAAAAAGTTTTATATATAACAAGTGAAAATCCTATATACTTCGATGGTATTCGCTATATTGTTACAGCTGAGCAGTTTGATATTCAGCTGATTTGATATTTTAAATGGTTTTGTTAAGTGGTTAGTGGTCATTCGGGTATTTAACAAGTTTATTAAATCAAAACTGAAAAGTCCAATTGATTTTAAAAATACCTCCTCTAGCATAATCGGCTCAGCTTTTGGCTCTAAACTTCAACTCTATAAAAGGTCAGTTGTTCGAATCCTGGCGTAATCTATATATAAAAGCAAATATGCATGTGTGTGCGCGATGCCCAGCCAAAAATAGAGCATGTAGAGCTCTGAAAATTTAGCTATAGGTGGATGGGAGGGGGTCCGTGTGCACCTTGAAGCCCGATTTTTAATTTTCATAGTAAAATAAAAAGTTTTATATGTTTTTAATGGAAATCGGTATATTGTTACGGCCGAGAAGTTTGATATTTGGTTGATTCGGTAGTTTAAATGGTTTTGTCGAGCGGTTGGTGGGTTTGTGTTGATTAATAAGCTTAACGGTTTAAATAAAGTTAGTGATTGGTTGATTTAATAAAGTTGATTGGTTTTGGTAAGTAGTTGTGATTTTGGTTGTTTCGATACATTTAGTTTTGGTTTACGAAGCGGTTGGTGATTGGTTGATTTTTAATCTAAATGGTTTTAGCTAAGTGGTTTAGTGGTTTAGTTAATTCGATAGGTTTAATTGGGTATGGCTGAATGGTTGGTAAATTTATAGTGATTAAGTATAATTTGATTACTTAATTTTATCGATAACCATCTACAAATATAAAAAATATAAAATTATCAGATGAACTTTAAGCCCACAAACAAATCTGTGTAAACTGGGTATCAACAAGAATTAATCTTAACTTTTATTTACAAAAGAATCAGTATGTTAATTTGTTTATATAGATGCATTATCTCGAGCAAATAATCAAAAATCACCAAACTTGGCACAAGTATTCTATAAAGTTTGGGAGCGGAATGCTAATATGTAATTGTTTAATATAATCATAAATTTAAACATCAGTTCTATATAAGATCTAGAACGTATATTTCTAATGGTAATTATATAGCAATTTGGCTGTGTATTTTCATATTCATTTAATTCAATAGTTTCATAGGCTTTGATATCTAGTTGGTAGTTTTTGGCTGTTTTGTAAGTTCAATAATTGGTTTTTGCTGAGTGGTGGTTTATTCTTTGGTTGATTCGATAGGCTCAATAGTTTCAGATAAGAGATTGATGGTTTAATTAATTTGGCAGACTTAATTGATTTTAGCTAAGTGGTTGGAGGTTGGAATTTTTACTAGGTTTAATGGTTTCTGAACTTATTGATAGCTATCTACCAATATAAACGCTAAAACATAGAATCTGATTGATTTGATAAGTTTATTTTATTTGGCCGAGTGGTTGATGGTTTTTGGTCGAATCGATAGGATACAGTTTAGCTTTGGAGGTGATTACTTTTTAGTTGATTTGATAAGTTCAGTTAGTTTTAGCTGAGTGGTTAGTCTTTTTGGTTGCTTCGATTGAGCAATTAGATTTAGCCGAGTAGTTATTGCTTAACTATATATAAAATCTAAATTAATCAATTCGAGTCACCTGAAGTTCTATAGACACCGTAGCGAAGCACGGGTAACTCCGCTAGTACTTACTAAATTAATGGTAGATACTTGCCTAATACTTACAATAGTAAAATGGGACCTAAGTTGGAACATCCTCTATTTCTGGAGAAGATGATTATCCAAATTGGTCCAGTATTTTCAGTTATACGCGAACAAACATTGAAAAAAGAAAAAACATACATACAGGTCGAATTGATAACCTCCTTTTTCAAAGTCGGTTAATTATTCGGAATTTAGCTACGTTGGGTTCAAACTAGTGAAAATTGAGCTGTAGCAAATAGATTAACTCTAGGGTAGCACTTTTTGGTATTTAAGAATATTTTTCTTTATATTACAATTTGATAAAAAAGCTAACTTGTGATCTATAATCAGATAACTAAGGGTAGGAGCATTATATGCATTTTAAAGAGCTAAAATAGATATCATAGACTTAATTTATAAATGACATAAAGAACTGATAAGCATCTATAATTAAGTAAACGTACTGTAAATACTCTGAGCCAAAATCGCTTTCTTATACCTTGATATAATTCTGCTGCATGCTAAACTTCTCGTCTAAACCCATTATATATATTTTAGATCATGTATAGGTACTAATGATACATAGTACTTTGTCGGATCTAAGTCAGCTTTGGGCTTTGTAAACAGCCTAAGTTCTGCTTTCAATTTCTACTCACCTATACTATAACTACTAAATAGTTTTGTTCTTATTTTTTGGATATCTCTCACATGATCTGATAATAAGGCATTGCTTGACTACGTTTGTTAACAGCATATCTCTGCTCTACAGCAGATTTTTTACTGTAGTGCAATATTACTCTTGTCTAGAGTCAGTTTCATCTTGTTCATCAATGATTAATTGGGATGGTTTCCAAGATTCTTGTATAATAGGATCACTGAAGAAACATAAAAGATTTACTATGCCAACTATGCTAAGGCCGAAATATGACCAGTTTGCAAGTGGACTCCCCCTTCCTTTTAAAGTAACATAAATTGATTCTACAATAACGCCAGAATGACATATAGAATATGCAAGTGGGTAAAGAGACCTAAATTGATTATAGGTAGATACTAAAAACTTACGCTCTGAACCCTAGTGTTCTTGATAGTGGATTCCGTATCACTCTTAAAAGAGGATGTAGTTCCAGGTTCTCAGGTTCTTCAGATATAGGCTTAGTAAAGTATAACTTTAGTCTTGTTATAACTGGTATAGTAAAGCAATAAATGATTCCTGGAAGAATGGTAGCATATATTAGTACTATCTTAACACCTTCTCTATAGTCACTATCCTTGTTAATTGAGAAAAAGTTCATAAAGTCTCTTCCATAAGCATCTAAAACTATAAAGCTAGATTTTATATAAAATTTTCTTACATATTGGAATTGTGTCTATGACAAGTGATATCAGTATTGGTATAGTATAGAAAAAGGGTCCAATAAAATGGGAAGGAATTCTTTCATGAAGGTAGATGATTTGTAGGTTTACAGCAATAGCGGCATTCAGAAAAGTGTTGGCGTGGGCGCTGAAGAAAGTAAGGAATGCTGATGTTTTACAAATCAACTCATCAGGACTAGAACCATATATATAGTTTAGGTGGCGTATAACATCAATCATAGCAATAACAACTTGGATTTTTAGTGACACTCTAAGATATTCAGGCTTTGAAAATCCTAGCTATTAGTTAGTGTATATCAAAGACTTACTTAGAAATATGACATATAAAAGGACGACAACAGAACTGACAACACTACCCCAGTTTACAACTCTATACTCTATTGAATTGATCTCAAAATTCCAAGTCATTTTAATCTTTTTGAGATACAAGCTTTTTTGTAACAAGATTATATATAACTGTGGGTAAAGTTTTTTATATGCAGTGAATCCTATCTAGTAAAAAATAATATCAATCTGGACAAATAACGTAAGACGTATAATGTTAGAAATAATATGTATTTTAAATTTTCGATGATTTTACATTATCTATGGTCTGATCCGATAATATAAGATAATCTGAATTCATACTAAATTACTAAAATATGTGATCTCTTGTTTTATCATGACTTGATACACGATTAACAAAATGTTCTTGGATTATTATGAGCAGATGCCGTTAAAATGGAAATTTTTACCTACTAGTATACTAAACACGATAACTGTAATATCCACACTATTGATAGTCTATAAATCACCTGATCTGATGAGACTTAGGTTGGATCAATTTCCATCTATTTAAAACTAAGTTTTATTTCAGGTGAATGGAAGTGGAAAGGTGACGCTCACTCCACATTTTCTATTTTTTGTCTAAAACAATATTACTCTAATTTGATCCATGATGAAATTCACTGGATCTAAATAGAATTTATCTGATCTTGATAAAAACAACGTAACCAATTTTCATATTATCTTATTTTAAGTCTAGAAAGCGTGGTTAGCCTGGCAGGTAAAATTGCTTCCACGCGAGTGCATGTTTCGAGTTCGAAACCTGTACTGGCTAGAAAAATTCTCGGTGTGGTATATTTGTCCTAAGGTCGACCCACCTCGATTTTTTTATTTTAAGTCTAGATTCTAGTAAACTTTTGTACAAATTTTAATGCTCAAAAAATGTAAAGCAGCCAACCTCAAACTTACTGCTATAATTTCCCAATATAAAGCCTATCTAGTATAGATTGTTTTTTCTCACGCTAGAATAGGTTTAGTAAATTTTTTAAATTAAATCTAGTTCAAATGATTTATGACAAATCGTTATAAATCTAGTCGGAATAATACTCGCGTTTTTGCTAATATCAAGCTATGATATAGATTCGAACTAAATCTTTTAGTATTTTCATTTTAATGTAAAAGGTGTGCCCCAGTGGCAACGGATTCATGACTACTGTCACCCGATTTCGATCCCGGTAGATGAGCTTTGGGTAGGAGACAGATTGTATTGGCGTTGCGTACCAATGTCCCAAACCGAGATAGCAAATAGCAAGGCGGTCCATGGAGTTCCTGGTCTATCAGAACGCTGCACGTGGAGGTTTACCGAGATCTATCCTCCTAGTCCATCGATTTCGATTTCCCATTTTCCCATCAATCGGTCTGTATCGTCCTCAGATTGGCCCACCTCGAATAAATCATTCATTTTAATGTAAACCGATAAAATTGATAGGGATCACTATAAAGGAGGTTGAAATACATAATAGTTTAATTTAACGTTACTAATGGTTCATTACCTTGTTTGGTTTGTAAATTAATAATCATTATAACTAATTTATTAGATAAAAACCTAGAAAATCTAAACGATAGAGTATAACTAAAGTAGTTTTAACTCGAAAACAATATATTTGCGGATAGCGAATACCAAATATAAGGAAAAAACTAGTCTTCAGTGTAAATTTTATGTTATATACTAAATCGCGGTAGAATTTAAATCAAAAAATACAAATAATTAAAAGATGGTTCATATAATCTTAGTATAATCAAAGTTTTCTTTTGATAATTTGAAGTGATATCATATAGATGTTCGAATGCTTTTCATTATTAATAGCAACAATTCTAATCAATGACTCATTGTATATTTATTTTAACTCATAAGGTTTAAAGTCTGCTCACTGGATCATAGATTCAGTGCCTGGCAAAAAAGTCAGTTTGCCTATTCACTGGATCGCCAATACAGTGTCTTTGACAAAAACTTAAAGGTTGTGTATATATCAGTGTGTATTCACTGGATTATTGATACAATATCTTTGAAAAAACTAATGTATCGGTCTGTGTATTTACTGGATCAATGCAGTGTCTGCCAAAAACTAAATTCGGTATGTTGCTTAGCACTTAACCCTTTGCACTCGATTTATTTTCAAAGTTGTTGGGTGTCAACTTGTATTGTCACCTCCAGCGTGACATACGAGTGCAAAGGGTTAAATCTTAAACATGGTTTGATAAGTTTAGCAGTTTTGGTAAGCGGTTGGTGATTTGTTGATTCTTCGATTGATAGGTTCATAAGTTTTAATTTTTTGACTGAGTATTTAATGGTTTTGTCGATCAATTCGAGATAAGATAGGCCCATCATTTCAATCATTCATAATATATAATGAACATTTATTTATTTGTAACTTTTTTGTTTTATTTTAGAAACTTTAAACCTTTTCTGTTGATTTTGATTGCTTTGATTATTTCAATTAATTTTATAGTCAGATATTATGTATAAATATAAAATAAAAGTGACTGGTCAGTGCAGGAAAGAAAAGTCCATAATGTAATATGGTAGGTGTATATATAAATCATAATAGTATAGATTATATTAGAAAACTTTATTTATATTGAAAGTAAGTCATAATAAAAACCAAATATGATCAAATTTTTCAAAAATTGTAAGTTAAAATAATATTATTTTTACACCCTTTTAAAAACGTTTTTCTCCACTCGCTGTGATATCTATCTGTCTGTCCAGGTAAAATCTTAGATAGGCCAGTTGACCCGCAGAACCCCTTATCCAGGTAAAATCTTGCAATTAATCTTTAACTACCTTTCAGACTAGGTAGAATTTTGAAATTTGGCAAACTTGAGTATATCCAATAACAACACAACAATATATTAAAATATTTTAATTTCATAGCCAAAATAAAAAGTTTTATATGTAACAAGTGAAAACCCTACACATTTTTGATAGTAGACAATATATTGTTATGGCTGAGCAGTTTGGTATTTAGTTGATATAAAAGATTCAAGTTAACTACTTTCTTGACTAGCTAGAGCTTTGCAATTTGGCATCATTATGCATCTCCTATGATAGTGCAATAAAACATCAAAAATTGTGAAAATTGTTAATTTTACAAAAAAACATTATTTAAAATATTTTAAGCCATTTTATACTATCTGATTTAGTTGTAGTAAGTCATAATACTATTAATTAAATTTATTAAGATCTTTTAATTGCTGATTTAACCAATTAATTTTATGTCTAAAATTAAAAAGATCAGTACAGAAAAGAAGATGTTCTATATTGTATTGTTCTCAAGCTTTTCACATTGTTGGTCAACCTCACATGGTAGTTTTTTTCTTTTTTTCTTTGTTTTTAGGGCAAAGGTTTTTTCATTATTTTTATTCAGTTCAATTTTTCTTTTTATTTTCTCCAATTGTTTCTTTTTTGGTGGGGTCTTTCTGGGAATAGATGTGGTAAAGTTTGAATGTTGCATAGGTTTTCTTTTTACCCCCATGCTCTTAATGCCAATTTTCATAAAATTGGAAAAGACTTTTCAAACCTGTTATGTAGCTATGTCCCTGGCTGATCAATATGAGCTGCAATTAGAACATTGCCTAATAAATTTGGCAATGACATTGATTTAACAAACTCTCAATTTTAATTTTTTTACTTTTATATACTCCAACTCTTAATGGATAAACTCTGTTCTTAAAATGAAAAACTATAAAAAAGTATTAGTTTTTGGAAGAAATTTAATTTTCAATATACTAGTACTAAAAACAAGCTTTTAGTTTATATATAGTGAAATATCAGATGTAGGAATTGCTAGGTCAGCTACACATATTTCTTATTCCATCTCATGTAAACTGCCTTCATTGTATATGATGAAAAATTGTCAATTTTAGTGTTTGATCTTTATCCTTGATTCATGAATAAACTTTGCTCATTTTTATCAGGAAAGTCTTGTAATGAATCAATACTATTCATATAATTATTTTGCTTTCTTTGTGCCTGTGGATGAAGATTATTTGGATTCTAGAGGAAGCTGGGTCTCTTTCTTTAATAAATGGGGAAGAATAGGGAATGGGAATATATGATCACTTTGAAATATGCTGCTTTGATATATGATATTATCTCAGTTCTCACCTTTTCTAATGGTGGTGTTTATTTACATTTCTGCATGCATGATTCTGTGAATAACAGAAATCCCATATACAATATGCTCTTCACCTAATTAAGTTATTTATATATTATAAACTTTTTCTCTCTTCTGTTATCCTAGAGCAATATTATCCACTTGTGGATTTGTTGCATAGAGTAGTTATGAATATATAAAATGAAAAAAATTATTAGGATATTGTAAGAGTGGCTGCATTTACTATACAAACTGTAAGAAGTCTATAGCTAACAATGTTTACAGAAAAAGGAAATGCATGTTTGAATCAGACAAAGTTGCTGCATGATAAAGAAAAATGCAGTTCAAAATACTGAATCTAAAATAAAGCAAACATGTGAACAGAGAAATTTAAAGTTGCCAAAGCCTTATATTCTGAATATAAAAGAAACAAAGAAACCACTGAACAGAGGAAGAATTACCTTACTGGTGATGCTGCACATGCTGCATATCAAAGAAATAAAGCAACCATTGAACAAAGACAGTGACGCCTTGCTTCCACTGCTGCATGTGCTACACTTTAAAGAAATAAAGAACCTTATGAATAGAAAAAGAAACAAATTTTATATGATACTGCAAACTCTGATATTCAAAGAGATGAACAAGTGGCTATCATTAAAGAACTTTTGAATTTTCAGCAACTCAACTGCAACAACACAGTTGGGGCTATTTCACAGAATATTTTATGAAATTTATGACAACGTAGTCAAAATACTTTCTTTAAGGATATATGAAGTAATATGCTTCATTTATAATAACCTGGTTTTAGAAGATAATTTATGCATATGTAACATTTAAGATCTTTCTCTATCTGCAATGCAAGATTATCTGTGAGGTCCTGAAAAATTACCTTCTTATCTTTGTGAAATGAATTCTATATGCCAAATTATCTTCCTATAATAATGTTTTTCTTTCTTCAGTGTCTGCTATAACCAACTTGACCTGATCAACCTTTGCTTTCCATATATGCAGAGTGTTATATGTCCCTAATACTTTCATCAAAAAATATATCTTAAAATTGCTAGAATAAATTGAATGTACATGGGTACATTACTGCAGCATCCCCAAAACCTAACCTTCACTTAGCATGCCATGACTTCCCTAGTGCAGAACAGTATTTGCTT
The DNA here is from genome assembly GCA_022478985.1 of Massospora cicadina. NCBI lineage: Eukaryota > Fungi > Entomophthoromycota > Entomophthoromycetes > Entomophthorales > Entomophthoraceae > Massospora > Massospora cicadina. The sequence continues at coordinate 49,279 of JAKSZP010008346.1, forward strand.
GTACACAGTGAAAAGAGGTTCACACAAACTGTTGCAATCTCACAGTTACATTTTTTAAATTGCACCTGCTCCTCCTGCAATGATTATGCCAGCAAATATAGTTGCTTAAAATGCATTTGAGGTCACCTTTGTTGGCTCTCTGATTCCCTCTTATTACACCTGAACCTCCACAAAATAACCATTTCAACCAGCTAACTTACAGTAATATTTCCCATTTTAAAAAACCCTTTGTTTGAACATGCATCAGACACTTCCCTAGTTTGGGGTGAAGCCTCAACTTTAATATTTTCTATCATTTACCATATTGATAAATCAAAAATTTATAATTTATTAATCAATTATTTCTTGGGACTAATGCCCAAACCACTATTGATATTAGATTTTAAAGCACTAGTTGATTAAAATTTGATAATGCAAGATTCAAACCCAATCAAATTCTGATAAATCATCTTCTCAGTGCTTTACCAACTAATATGAATATTTAAACACACTAATACATTAATTACTATTTATAGCAGCCTACAATAGCAAGAACCTGTTTAAGAATCACCTTGCTCAGTTGATACACTAAACTATGATATCCATTATGGCCCTTGCCTACTGGCTTCCCAGTATCTATAGATTTCACTATCCTAGTTTACTTCTAGCTTTTTTATGGATATTGCCCTTTAATTTTTTTCTTGATTTCTTGATACTATTTAAAGTATCTTTTTTCTGTATAAAAATCCCTATTCTTATATTCATTTTATAATTAAAAGTTCTTGAAACTTCTGACCTACATAAAAGATAGTTTCTATATAATATAATTTTAGTCTCAACATCCTGCTTTTTATAAAGTGCAATTGGCTTAATGAAGATATATCCTACTTGGAAGATTGATGACGCTTTAATGACTAGTAAATGTATAGCCTTCAAAAGACCAGCTACAATTAATACCCATATTCATGAGTGATGTGTCTCTCAATTTACCTGAAGCAGATCCTCCTTTATCTATCTTTGAAGATTTATCATCCATAAATCCATAAACAAACATCTGACAGTTGCTTAGGCTCTGGATAAGATTGGTAGATTGACACTATAATGCTACACACCTTATCCAAGATAGAGATGATGCTGATGTAATAGTCAACCAAAGCAATGTGACAATTGACTAATACCCCTCTTCAACCATGAATGACCAGTTACACTGGGCTGTGCATTTTCTTTATAAAATTATTTAGAATCTAGTATACAACATATATGTTTGGTGTTCCACAAACATAATTAGAGACTATGGCAGATGAGTCTGAAAGTTGATACTATCTTAGCTTTCTCTGTATGGATGTGGGCTTTCTGATAAACAATGCACCATTAAACTCAATGTGCAAGTGTACATCTCAAACATATTGCACTAATCATTTTGTCATTTTTCCATAAAATTACTCCTTTATGTTAGTTGAATTTGACGCCTTGAGTCCAAAATATAGCTACTTTCATTTACATCAAGTTTAAGCCTAATCCTTTCACTGTAAGGAAAGTTTTTTTTAGTTTTAGATGATCCCAATTTTAAGGAAGCTTATTGCATCACTAGTGACATCTCAAGGTTCAATTGAATTGAAAAATGAAAGAAAAAGCACTTAACTAAGGTTTGTCTCCACCAATGCCTCCATTTAGTTAGACTGTTGAGGTTTTGCCCTCAAAAATAGAATCTCCAGTGTGACAAAATTATTAGGTTCAGATGTTAAATGGCAAAAAGTATGACACATAATTTCTCACAAAGCATCTTGATAGGTTAACCCTCTCATCCCTTACAAATTACCAAACTTTTCAATTTTCTATTGTATGAGCTAATATATAGATTACATAAAATTACAGTTTTAATAATCAAACACAGCAATCCTAGAAAAATTCTCTAAATGCGCCGTCATTTCCACAAAAGCCCCTTCTGCCTATACTTGCTATTAACATCATCACATCATGGATACCATTGTTAATGTGCTGTTAACATATAATTATAAAAGGAAACACAGAAATCAACGCAGACCTTTTTAGTTACTGCAAAGGTTTTTATGCATCCCTATAATTAAGGAATGTGTAATATCCATGCAAAATGTCTCATATACACTCAAGGCATGACTGCAACTACAAAATGCTTCTTAGATTTTTTAGAGACAAACAAGAAAATTGATTTACAAACAGAAATGGAGCTTATCAAATCTGGCAAAAGCTGAAGTACCAATAGCACATGGCTCTATGTTTATAAATTGCAACTCCTTTTTGGGAATTCTTGATTTTCCCCTATATGCATTAAAACGTCCATAACAAGGATCTTTTGCAACATTAGCAGAAAATTGCACCACATGTCAGATAATATATATCTTTGAATGCTTGCTGCAAGGCACAGCATGTAAAATTTTCAGTTCAAATAGGGTTCTCAATTAAGAAATAAACCTTCAAAAATTAGACAGTTTTTTGAATTTATGTAAGCGTTTGTCACTCTTTAACTCATCCTCTCATTCATTTCAATCTGAATGTATTGAAATAACATTAGCCCTATTTCTTTATAATATTATTATTGAGACCACTGCAAGTCATTTAAAGGACTTACCAGAAACTTTCTAAAACCAAATAAAGGATTTTTTATGCAATTAAATTAATTTATTCAAATTAAATTATCTTTAATTTATTTACCAAAGGAGAGTAGATAATAAATACATTATTGCACAATCCCCTTTGTTCACACTCACTTTCAAAATAAACTACAATATCCAATTCATATTGATTATGATGGTCCTGATGTTAGTACTACAAGATGAAATACACAAAAAAAGACCATAAGCAATTTAAAAAATGACTGCTCTGCATATATTAGCTTTAAATTTATATAAGTCACAAGATTGAATTTTATATATACTTTAGATGATTCTGCTAAGGGAGAGCGTACATCTGATACATGTCACCGTCTCTTTTAAGCAAGCAAGAGGTCTTAACTTTAATGCCATTCCTATAGCTTCAACATGTGAGTCCTGCTTATGGGTTTCATGATTCTGAAAACCTTTTCATTAACTAACTTTTCAAAGACCTGAAGGCTAAAATTAATTAAGGCCTCACTTTTTCCAATTAGATCTGTATTTTGCCACTGTGACTATGGCAAAAGATTATGTTTGGATGCCAGAGAAACTTGACAACATAAAATTGTATAAATTTGCATAGGAATATGGATGGGTTAAAGAAAATGTAGTGCATGACAAAAACATACTACTGCATAGGTTAAGGTTCCCCCTTGAAACTTACTAAATCATCTTTAAGTAAGAAGCCTTTATCCCCTGATAAGTTTAATTCTTCAAAATAATGTATGGGAAAGCTATATAATAATGATTTTTTTTTCCAATTTCTGATATAGTAAATCTCTACTCCAGGAAAAACTTCTAGAGATACTATTTAATTTTGGGCAAATGTGATTTTTTATTAAGTTGATTTTTAGAAATATCTACAGTTGATCTTCTAGACACATAACTATGATGTTATAATGTCATAGCACAATTGACAGGGAGTAAAATTGGTATAACTAGTACAATATGCATAATTGTACCCATTTATAGAGAAAAACTGATAATAGGATAAGAATGCCACATGCAAAACTGAAATGACCAGAAGGCCTAAATTATGGGACAGATTGTGGTGTGGTTTAACTGTTTGATTATTTGCATCAGTTCTTATTCAGTCTAAATAATGAAAAAAGTAAAAAAATTTGGTATCCAAAGTAAAGTCAACATTTTAACTTTCTCCCTCTATACTCAACTCATTCTTTAGTATGCCATTTAAAAGGAGGTAGACTGCTATAGTAAGGTCTTTGAAAATTCATGTGTAAAGCTCAATTAATATTTTCTCATTTAAAAAGGTTCTTTATGGTATGGACATTGTAGGATGAACGCTCTAATATTATATATATCCTTTTCAGAGCGTTGACATTTTGTGTGTTCTCCCAAACCCACATGCATCACAGTATGATATTTGACCACCTTCTTTAAAAATGGTTATGGTTCCTTAATGCATATCATTCTAGGTCTTTTTATTTTTCTTTCTAGTTAAAGCATATCTTTAAGCTTTGACTATAAGCTTAATTAAGGCCTTACCCAATCAGTTGAGATATTATTTAGGTCATATTCTATTATCTTTTTCAATAGGAATGCAACAAGAAAGTCAAAGTAGACTGACGACCATAGAGCAGTTGAAAGGGTGAGAACCATGTGGCATTATGATAAACAATGTTATATGCAAGGTATTGTTTGGATGACATAAAGGAGCCACTGGGATGGGTAGCAGCAGAAACTTGTAGGAAATTGCTCTAAAATTCTGTTGACTCTCTTGATAGTCCCATTAGTCTATGGGTGGTACAAGCAGATAGGCTACCTCTAATTCCCATGAGTTTGTTTAGTTCAGAGATTATCCTTGATGTATATTTTGGTACCATTATCTGTTAAAATAACCTGCAAATACTTAGCATTTGAATAGTGTGTTCCAAGATCAGTTTAGCAGTAGTGACTGCTCTGACATTTTAAAGGGGTCTAGCCTTGTCAGACAATTAAAGGTAAAACTGATTAGTAATAACTTTCCAGTGTAAATACTTTAAATATTACTATAAATTCTGCATCCAAGCTCAGCGGAATTGTGTTGATCAGAGTAATGATTTTAATCCTCATTATCAGCTGAAAAAGCTCACATTGAGATGAGGAGGTTAATTTGAACCCTTGGAGGAACAGGTGACATTTTTGGAAGTCCACCCATGCGCCAGCTTAAATTTAGTACAATATATAAGGAAAAACACCCTCTTTTTATAGATGTAAAGGGGTTCAGAGGAAGTGAAATATTTTACCAACCAACTGTTTCCTAAAATCTCCATAAATATCCAAAATTAAAAATATTTTACAGATGGATTGGAGATATTACAAAAAAATTTTATTGCATGATTACATCATCCTAGATGTTGAGTTAATATTTAAAATTAAGCCCTACCAGGGTAAAATCTTGTTGAGAGCGATGATAGGCTAATTTTTATTTAGCCAAACTAAGATAGCCTCTGCACAACGTGATTTCCCTTGATTCTGACTATTAGCCTTGAAGTAGCATAGATACTAGGAGCATCACTTTAATATGGATTCTCTTACTGATCCCAAAGTTTTTATATTAAATAATTATCTAAAATAAAAATCTCCTTGTTATTTACAAATTCCCCTTCAGAAAATTTTAGCAGCGTCTAAGAGTTTTAGGACTCCATTCTACCGCTATCCTTATGAAATCTTGTGATAATAGCCTAGTGAGAACAAACGTGCCAGGATTTCATTAAGCCTTGACCCACTTAGTCAATTGGCCAACGGCCACAATAATGTACTGATGATTAAAATTTCTGAAAGCAAAACTAAATACCATCAATTGAGATAGTATGCAAGCCCAGTTGGGCTTAATTAGCTAATAAGTATTTAATGCTCTGAAGGGCTGTTGTGATTGACTTTTTGAAACATTATTAAAAATGTTTAGATAACAAATTTAATGGAACCCATTAGTAGCCTTGTTGGACTTGCAACAAAGTTTTGATCAGTACACCATGCCAAACTCTCCAGTTAGCTTGCATAATAATTGTTGGCCGTTTTATAAAGCGGTTAAGGACATTTTTTACCATCTTTTTTGGATTTTGTAAAGTATAACACCTCAAACCTCTGTGTTCTTTAATAATTAAACTAAGGTATGTCTAGTAGTAGATTGCTCATCATTGTTCTTAAGGCCTTCTTTTTTCAATAGTTGATCTGCATAAGGAGACAATGATGAAACAATAGGAAACTTGGAGAGTCCATTAGCATTTTGATGAGAAAATTTTAATTGGTGTACAACTTAATAGCTGTAGCCTGAAGCTTTAACGCCCTTCTAACAAACTCTCCTTTAGTCTCCTTAAAGTTGTATAGCCACTGAAAGAAGGCGTGATAGGTTACAACTTGAAACTTATTTATATGAAAATAAATACAGAATTGTTATTAAGCAAATGATAGAAAATATTTCACGTTCTGTTGCCATATAGTTTTTCTCCTGCTTGATGAGGGCATGGCTGCAAAAGGCTACTGGATGTTCCTTGCATATTCATCTCATTATGGTAACTGCGCTCCAATGTTTTTAAGGAAGAGTCATATTGAGTGATAAACAGCTGGTCAAAATTAGGGTAATTTAGCACTGGTACCCATGTTAAAGTTGCTTTTATCTTGATAAAGGTGTCCTTGCATTCTATAAAGGATTAAAAGGCCACTTGGCTTTTTGTAAATTGGAACAAGGTCTCAGACAGTTGTTTGAATTCTTATATGAAATGATGCTAGTATCCTATTATTCCTTAGAACACCGGCACATCCCATCTGTCTCAGGACTTTTTATCTGGGTAATGGCACTGAGATTTTGAGGTTAGTGGTGTATCCTTTTAGTACAACAATATGACCAAGGTACTCTATTTAAGTCTTTAAAATGACACTTTCTGGGTTTATTATCAGATGAGCCTTAGATTTCCGCTTAAAGACCTCCTCTATCTGGGGACAGATGTGTAGAGGTGCACAAAAACATGTTGATGTCATTGAGGTATACTTAAACACAGCTCAACTTCAGATTACCTAGCATGGTGTCCATAGTTCACTGGAAGGTGGTGAGCACATTGCACTTACCTTAAAGAATGTGGGTTGACTAGTGTAATACTTGTAATTGATAATGGCAAATTTTGCATTTTTTATCAGGGAAATCTTTCTGATAGCTTCTGATGAGATTCAAGGTATTAGAATACTTGGCACATCATAACCAATTGAGGGTGTGTTATACTTATTTACCAAGGTTATGTTTTTTCTAACATGTTCTGATTCTAAGGCTTTAATTAAATTAGAGAATAGTTAATTTTACTAATTAGTGTTGATGACTTTTGGGCTTTTCATGAAGGAAGCTCCAATTTATTAATTATGTCAATCAATTTATCAGTTATGTCTAATTTGAAGATTAGACTTCTGTGAGTTGTTAGGCCTAATACCCAATGGCTTTTAGTTTACCAGGATTTAATGCGCAATTGCCAGAAATTTGGGATTCAATTTGATGGAATTTCTGACCAATAGCAAGTCAAATGATGCAGACTGATTAAATTATCAAGGTTATTCTCCAGTGACTGATGCCAAGGATTTTAATAGGTGTAAATCTGATTGACATTCATCACCTAGTTATTAGGATTACCAGTGAACGGACCAAGAATAATTGAGCTAATTGTTGGCAAATGATGCTAGTGATTTCTGATAGGCAGTCATTAAATTGCCAAAATTCACCTATGTATAAATGAAAATAACACTAATAAAGTTACCTTGTAACCAGTTTTACTTAATAATTACTAGCACTGTTTTAATTGTTATAGGCCACGGTTAGCTATATTAAAGGAAACAAAGTCATATTTTGCCTTAGCTATTTTCAGCTCAATTTGCGCTCCCTTTCATTAAGAAATAGATTTTTCAGTAAATGTCAAAGCCCTTGTGAACCTGTGCACCGCTGCTTTTCATCAATTGGGCTCACCTCAGGGGGTTTCTGAGCCACCATTGTTTGTTAGTAAGGAATCAGTAGTATGAGTGACAAACTTTTAAGTGAAGAGGGAAACAGCTGATGTAAGTTTGTGGGTTCAGAACTCCAAAAAAGTGGACTTGGAGTAAGTTGGGATGGAGACCGCTGTAAGAAAATGAGACAAAATACTATATCAGTAAGCAGCAACAAGATGGTAAGAAATTGAAAAACTGAAAAGCTACAACTGCTAATCAGCGATATGAATACTCTGAACCAGGATGAAGTTAAGGGAGTTTGGGCTGAGCTATCAGAACTTAGTTCTATAGGTTGGACTCCATAATCATAAAGCGAGGAGAAGACTTGTGGGGGAAAGTCAATGTCAGAAGACAAGTCATTCAACTAGTAGAGTCCTCAAACAATAATGCTGACAAACTCAGGTAACTTACCAAAGATGTAGATAAACTGCAATGAAAGAATCAGAAATTGGAGGCATGGAAGTTGGTCCAGAAAAAACGAGAGAAGACCATCAAAGATTGACTATTTAAGCTTTAAAGCACCACAGGCTGTTTAAAAGAGAACCCCAAAGGCGGATTAGAACTGTTTAAAGATGGTTCTTCATCCAGTGATGATAGCCTTAATGAATTTAGATATGGAAACCTGCAAAAGGCGCCTGAAACCTGGCTGCTTATCCAGTATGGCGCCCTGTATCATTAGTCATAGTTTCTAGTTGGTGGAAACAAACCAGCAACAATCCCCTTGTGAACGTGTTATTACTTCCCACAAAAAAGTTGCCAGGGTTCCAAAAAATAATGTTCTTGCATCTTTAGGCTTTTATAGATAACCATGGTAGGATGTATAAACTTTCAAAAGGCACTTACCATGACTAACTTTCTTGACACCAAACATAAAAAACTAGTATAAACCAGATTAGCAGCTAAATAGAGGTCTTTATAACGAGGCAAAAAATGCCATCTGGGTGATTTTGGCAGCCTCAAACACGTTGCCAATTGGGAACAAAAATTCATGGGAATTAAGTTTAAAAGTAATGAGACTATCAATACCTTTGCTGACCAGTCTACTAAGAAGCCGAGATACTCACCAGGGAAGGAGAATTGACCAATTTTGATGCTCAAATTGCAATGTAATTGGCACTGCAGCACCATAAGTATCTTTATCAGGCCATGAACTCTTCCTTAATTTTGGAAGTGAATACTGCACAGATGGGAGAATTCTTACAGATATGTGTAGGCACCTTCAATTTCTTAACAAAAACTATCAGGATGACGGTACAGAAATTCCAAAATTATGTGGGTAAGAATCCAATAGCAGCAGAGGAGTATTCAAAAATGGAGCCAGCACTAGTTCATTAAGAAATCCAATTCAGGTGATGCAAGATACCAGATTGTATGTTTCAAGTGCGGTAGAGAAGGCCATATTGCCCATTGTGCAGAATTAAAAAGGACAAGTTCAATGTGAATGTAACATCTGTTAATCAAGTGCCCTATATTGAAAAAATCAGATGAAATAGACCAGGAACAGTCTATTTCCGCCTAGTCCAAGTTTTACCTGACTTAGTAGACCCACTGTATAGCACACCCAACATTAATAGGGATGCTCATGAGGCCACCCATTTGAAAGCTAATGAAGCTGAGCTTAAACTAATTAAAAGGTTGCGCAGCCATAATTAAATCATACTCAAGGCAAGCAAGAAAACATAGAGCTAGAATGCTGTGCGTTGGATGATAATAATATTTTAATTATGATTACCATCATTAAGAAAAAACTCTTGATATAATTAAACAGCCTTTTACTCCCTAATTTAGCTGGTGATGCTACTATTTTAAAGTAAGCACATACTCTTATTATGATTGCATTTATGCCAATATTTGGGTAAAACAAGTAAAGGTTTTAGCCACCATTGACAATGGAGCTCCAATTAACTTGTCTCTACAAAGTTAGTAAAAAAAATTAAGACTTGCACCTGATGTGGTCCATAATAAGGTTTGTAAAATGGCGGGACTGCAAACTTATACTTTAAGGGAAGCATATAGTGCCCTCCCTCTACGGTTTGGATCACTCATTTCACAGCACCAAAATAGTTTTATCCAATCAGTTTCCCGAGATACTAATTGGTATAGACTTCATGTGATAGTATGAGGTTTGGTGTGATTTCCAAGAGATTACTCTAAAATTTTTAGTGCAAACTTTGCCGCTGGTTTAAAACTGAGAACACGATCCAACCCAAGTAATAGTAAACGGTTTATAAATCTGGTATATGCAATTGGGGTATTCTAGTAAGGTATTATCAGATTAATGAACATTCTAGAAATCCACCAGGTCAAATTGAAGAGTGTTGAGGAATTTTCTCTAAGGGTGCAAAAGCCAATGTTTGTTAACTCAAAAGAGAAGTGTAGTATAGAAAATGGCCTTACTTTGAATATATAATTTATATGTTTGCTAAAGTCCACAAACCATGTCAGAAAAGTATACTGAACCTCATGTTGCCCTGGGTATTTTATCCCTATTCAAGGTGAAACTAAGGTACTGGTTGACAACTATTGGATAGGCCAATACAGACAGAAAAAATCAAGTAGTGGCCTACGCTTTTTTAATTCATACTATGAAACTTTTCTCTTTTCATTAATTTAGTCAATTAACTAGATATGATTACCAGATAACCTAAAATTTTAAGTAATCCTTGCCATATTCAATTAAAATCGTACTGATAGGTTAAGAGGAACAAAAGGACCTAGTTTTAAAATTTTGAATGGTATAATGGGGTTTTTTCAAAAGACAAATATGACCTTAGTTGTGCCAAAGATATAGTGCACAAAGTTGACGTTGAGATCAGCTGCCAATTTATATTCAGATAGTTAGATGGTTGTAGAAAGTGAGGCCCTAGTTACCAATGAGGTTGTAAAACTACTCAACCTTAGGTTAATGGCTCCATCTTTGAGCCTGTCTTGGCTTAATGACATGATTGGGGGAAACAACTATAAGGATAAATCTGGTCGTCAGAAGGCCAAAAAGGTTAAATTGCAAGGCCTTGCTGACCTAAAACATACACTAGACCAACTCTGGGTGCAGGAAATGTATACCCAGGTTGGTCCTGTAAAAGTGTGAGATTCAGCTCTGCATTATAGCAAGGGCGTTAAAACGCACCAGCTATACCACTAACTATAACAGTTCAATTTGGTTACTCAGTAAACAGGGTTTAAAAACCCATTCAATTTTTGATATTGCTAAATTGGGTCAGCCTTACCTACAAACAAATAACTTGAGTTCAGTCAATTTTGAGCTACAGTACCCTGGACAATGGTAGTATGCGCTTATTGGCTTGTTTAGACTTAGCACTGCTCCCTCATATTGACAATTCTCCCCCTATTGTTTAAGTATGTTTCCTTGAGACCAACCTCCCTCATTGGTCAACTTTCCTAGTAAAATTCTACGTTAGCTTCAAATTTTTAATATGGTTCCTTGGGCGAACATGTGCGCAGACCTCCTTGAGGAGGTCTCTAACAGCGTTGGTAAGTATATTTTAACTAAATTATCACCCGTTCTTGTGCACCACTAGGCCGCTCTGGTCCCATCCTGATCAAAGCATTCAAGCACTCCTGCTCAAATCTCCACTTTGATATTGACTCCCCTTTGGGGTCCAACCAAGTTTTGTTATTTATTTGCTACCTACTATTATATACCGCGTTGTCCACCCTTGCCCTAGGTCCTTTTTGCTCTGGAATCCTCCGCGGTGCCCTGTTTACCATCTTACTAATGACTAGTTTCCTGATAATGTAACTGTGCATCCCGCACCACCTCTCTGGGAATGGGAGAGTTACAGACACTCTCCTTACAGAGCCCTTATTTGAGTCCAATATTAATAGTAATAAAGAAAGATGAATTCATCTGAGTGTCATAGATTACTAGTGACTTAATAAAGATTACAAAAGGTGGAGCTAGGTAGGGTAAGCTGGGGCCTTCACGTGGCATAACTAAGGAAAGCTCATGGAAACACGGGTGAGTAGTTAACACCAGAACCCAGAGATGCACCCTGGAAAATTCCGGTAGTGGCCTGGATGGGAAGTGGGATGGAAGCTAATGACTATAACCCAACCTGTTCTTGCGGGTGCTTCCACTCTCCTTCAGGGGGGAATATGGGCAGGAAGGGGGAGGCAAGAGTCAGGCATATTGTCTGTCACACTACTTTCCTACAAGGCGGGGTGCTGCAAAAGCATATCTCAGTGACAAGGGTGGGGCAATCCTGATTGGCTGAGCTTCAGCTCACCTGTCTACAATAATCACTGCGGTTTTCTAGGTTGGACCGAAACCTGGATAGCGGCCAGTAGCTTACATGGGCTTACACTGGTGCAGCAAAAGGCGATAGCACTCACATACCAAAATGATGGACTGACTCAAAAGGGCTGCGATGGTTCCCACATAAAAAGGGCCTGGAGTGCAAACTTCATCACAAAACCAAACTGGAGAGACCAACTTTGTTATAAAATCAACAGCGGGGGTGGCCTCTGCTGCACAGGGGCTTCATTCTTCTTTGCTGCGGCTGCTGCTGATGGATTTGGTGTTGAAACTAAGTTTTTTTAAGCGGGGAACTCCGGCCCATCCAACGATCTGATGGTGAGCATGGTGGAGAGCCTCAAGAGGGTTCACGCCGTGGAAGTGAAGACTGGATGGTCTATGGAGATGCTCATGGTCAGGGTGATTGAGGTGTGTGGGTTCGCCATGCTCCATATTTCATGTTTGGCTCCTGGGTTAAAACTTATGACCTTCCAGTCTAAGCTTCAAAAGGAACAGTTTTTGGCTGCCAGTTTGAGAACAAAGAGCGAGGAGACCATATGTCTTGACATTGGCACCAAGATTGGAAGGTTCATTCTGAGGGATGTACCACCTGTGATCACTAGAGGGGCCATGATGTCTCAGCTTTTAAAGCTTTAGCAGAGTGATCTCCTTTAATGATAACATGCTGGTAAAGAACCTGAAGCAGAAGGTCAGTAGCTTGAAAAGTTCACCGTAGGATTGGGGGACTGGGTTTTTAAGGTTGAACTTTTGAAATCATATGGGGAGTTACCTTGTTCAGTCACTGTGGAGACCTGGAGTGTCCCTGTGGTCCAGCTGGACAGGTGCTTCTTGTGTGGTGCAAAGGGGCATATCAAAGCCAAATGTCCTCAGGTTCAACCTCCTGCGGAAGTGGCCAAACTTAGTAGGCCTAGCACGTGAGTGTCAGTAATGACACCCTCTGAGAAGGACAAGTTGGATCTCCAAAAGGCATTGGAGAAGTTAACTGAGATGTCAGCCAAAGTAAGGGAGGAGGATGCGGCTGGCATCACCTTGGAGGCGGTGACTGGAGTGCTGAAAAGCGCAAGGAAGGTAAACAAGGAGTCAAAACGTTCCCAGAAGGCAAGGGAAGCAGTTAGACTCCAAATAGAGCTGAGTGGCGCTTTGGCACAGTCCGTAAAGAACATTATGGAGGCGGTCGCCACCCCAAATGGATGGGGTTCTCCCATCACTTGATCTCATAAGAGGTGGGCGACCATAAGGGATGTGGGTGTGACAGAGCGCGTGAGGCCCGTAGGGGAAGATGCGGAGGTGAGGGAGGTGTTGCCTGCTAGCAATAGTGGGCCAATGCCTTCTAACCCAATGCCTCCAACTGAAGTGGAGGGGTCTATCGAGGACCCTGACAATGATAAGATTCTGGATGCTGTTGTGACCGAGCAGCCTCCACTCCAGACCAGACTAGTACTGGAAAGGAGAGGAAGAAATGTGGTCCCGCTAAACCAGCTGAGGTGGAAGAGGATGGGGACCCCCCAGATCCTGACACTGAGGCCTCTTCAGTTTTGAACCTATGGTGATCAGGGTTGAATTTGCTAATGTGCGGGGTCTGAATGGACTCAAGCAGTGGCAGTGGGTGAAACTCTGATTGCAACAACATGGGATAGATATCAGCTTCCTCACTGAGACTAAGTCTAAACCTGGGGTGGAAGAGGACTGGGCTTTCCAGTTTCCTCTGAAACAATCATTTTAACTCACTTGGTGGATCAGCCAAACTCAGACTCGCCCTTAGGGGAGGGAAAGAGGGAGGGGAAGAAGCCAAAGGGGGGTATTTTGGTCTGGTGGGCGGATAAGGTCAAGGTGTTGGATAATAGGTATTGGTTTCTGGAGGAGCAGTGGCAGTAATATTATTGTTTGGAGAGAAATCAATTTGGTTTATTGGCATATATGCGCCAAATTCTGGATCTGAATGGAAGGCCTTCTTCCAGAAGGTTGGCCTAAGGATCCAGGAAGAAGGCATTGGGGGGTCATTAGTGCTGGGGGGAGACATGAACTGTGTCTGCTTTAGGGATGACAGAATTGGTGCTTCAGGAAACTGGAGTTCTGATCCTGGAGCCCACGAGTTGGCCAGTTTAATGATCGACCTTGGCCTACTGGATGTGTGAGAGCTGGCCATGGTGAGGAGGGAGAGACAGGGTGGACTCACATCCAGGGGGATCATTTCTCCCGCATTGACCTTGTTTCAGTGCCCCAGCCTCTTCTGAATCGCTGAAAGTTGATCCTTTGGAATCATAATCCAGGTGCTTCAGACCACAGACCTCTGGAACTGCAGATCAGTGACCCTCAGGTTGCTTCTGTGGGGAAAGGGATCTGGAGACTAAACCCTGAACTCCTGAAGTGGAGTCCACTTTAGGATATCATGAGGAAGAAGGTGAGGTGGTGGAGAATCCAAATTGTGAGGAAGCCTGATGCGCCAGTAAAATGGTTGCAGATGAAGGTCGATCTCAAATGGCTTGTAAATCTTTGGGAGGCAGCTAGGGGCCATGCGTTCGAGATATGAAACCTTAGAGAGAAGCTTCAAGAGTACCTGCAGGCATGACATAGTCGTGGGGGCATCTGCCTACACAACCAAGGCTGAATTGTATGCAAAATTTATGGGAGCCTTCATGGTGGATCGCCTCAAACAAAGGAATTCTAGATGGGATGAGGATTCTAGCAACAATGTGGCCCTACTACATAAGGCAGTAGGGGCATTCAGACCTTCAGCAAGGATATTGTCACTTTGTGATGGGGGAGTTGAGGTGAAGGATGCAGCTCGCATGGCTGAGGTGGCCAAATCCTACTATGAGGACCTTTATGGCCCCTATGAGAATGACCCAGAGGCATCCAAAGTACTCTCAAGCGGACTGGGGTACTGCCAAAGGAGACTCAGTTGCACCTATGTAGCAAGATCCACAAATCAGAGGTGTCAGACGCTATCTGCAAGGGCAAGAATGGCAAGGCTCCCGGGGAGGATGGTTTGATTATGGAGCTCTTCAAGTTATTTTGAGCAGAACTTTCCGAGCTTTACAACCAACTCCTAGCCTCTGGTATAATCGAGCCTGCTATTTCAAAAGGCGTGGTGGTGGTATTTTATAAGAAGGGCGATCCCTCCCTCATGGGGAACTATTGGCCTTTGAATGTGCTTAACGTTGACTATAAGATCTTAATGAATATCCTAACCAATTGACTAAAGGGGGTTGTGGCAGACGTTGTTGGGAAAGAGCAGAATGGGTTTATCCCAGGACGCTCAATTACTGACAACTTGATGCTGCTTCACCTGATAGAAGAGTGGGCAAGTAAACATTATGACCAGAGGGGTGGCTACTGTTTCTTGATCAAGAGAAGGCGTATGATTGGGTGAATCATGAGTTTCTTTGGGAAGTGTTAAGTAAGGTTGGAATCAAGGGGCATTTATTGAGACTGCTTAAAGCAATTTATGAGAAGGCCTCATCAGTTGTCAATATCAATGGGGTCCTCTCCCACCCTTTTAAGGTGCGTAGGGGCGTGCTTCAGGGAGATCCTCTATCTCCCTTGTTGTTTGTCCTTGCAATAGAGACCCTTTCAGTGGCTTTTAGAAAGTTGGACTGGAGGAAACTTACCATCAACAGCGAGGAGTACTCTCATTCAATGTTTTCAGATGATATGTGGATTTATGTTTAGTCAGAGGAGGAGAATAATGTGGCGATGAACATTATGAAGATGTACCAGAACGCAAGCAGCGCTAAGGTCAATCTATCGAAATCCAGGGCTTGGCCCATCAGCAGAACAGCGACGTTGGGTGTGGCACCAAAGAGCTCAATCCCCTGGATGGCAATAGGGGAGGAGTTTCTGTTCCTCAGGTGTCCCATTCCTGAGCAAGCGTCGCCACACAAAATTTGGCTCAAACTTGAAGAGGACCTTAAAAAGCGGCTTGGAAGTGGCAATGACTTAGCTTATTTTATCGGGGCAGGACCATTGTCATGAACACTTTTCTTCTTTCCAGAATATGGTACATTGCCAGATTTGTTCCACCGCTGGCATCTTCCATCAGAATAATACAGAGTGTAATCATCCAGTTTATTTGGCAAGGGAGAGCATCAAAAACCAGTTACTCTAATTTGTGTCAGGAGGTGAAGAAGGGGGGCATTGGTCTGATTAACTTTAAGAGTATGGTCAAAGCACTGCAGCTGAAATGGATTACATGGGTCGCTTGGGAAAATTCATATGTTGGTCTCCAATACTGGGGGACTACCTCTCTAAGGCTTGCAAGGACAGTTCAAACAAGGATCTTAGTGTTGCTGGGGCATCAATTAAGGGACCATTCCAAGCGTGGGGAACCTACCAGGCTACTGGAAGGATTACTTTAGAGCTTGGGAAGGCAGCAAGGGTAGATTGGAGGGTGGGGAGTGGACCATCGAAAGGATTTGGCGATTCCCCTTTGGGGAGGAGCTTGGGGACTGGAGATGGAACATTGACTGCGTAAGGCCTTCAAGCACTTTATTGGGGTGTTCCACTGGTAGACCTCCTTGATGGTGATGGCCGGAGGGTGCTTAGGGTGGAAGCAGCTAATAATGTTGCCAGTACCTCAAAGATGCTGGTAAGGAAGGCATGGGATGTTGTGGAAGCAACTGAAATGCCTTCTTGCTGGATTGAAGCAATTTCTTCTCTGGCTGCATTAGAGGCTGTGGAAGCCCATTCAGAAGGTCGTGGAGGGCAGGATCAGTGGGTGTTTCTGTGAGTAAGAGAAGGCTGGAGATACTCCAGATGGAAAAGCCTCTTCGTCCTTTGGGACTGGCTCAAGGTGGGGGGAGGTAGCGGTGTCTGCCTCTCAGATTTCGCAACCGCCAGGTTCCAGAAGCTACAAGACAGAGAGCTTTTCTTGACGTACTTGTCCCAGATCACTTGCAAAATGCAACCTGGCCTGATGGACCTGTGGGGGAGGAGGGCTAAGGGATGTTGGTCTATACCAGTTCAGAACTTTCTCTTCCAACTCCGCAGCAACATCCTGGCCACTGGGGCAACTCTGCGTAAGTGGAGTAAGCATAAGGAGGATGACCTTCTGTATGCCTGTAAGGTATGCAGAGAGGAGGAGACGGCAAAGCACATCTTCACAGAGTGTCCGGCAGTGGATGCTGTGTGGAGTAGTGTTCTCCTTTAGTATGAAGCATACCAACCAGGGTGTAAGTTATCCTCTGGTCATCTCGCATGGCCAGAGATCCTGAATGCGTATGCCTCACCAAGTCTGCTTGCAGACAAGGAGGGGTTCAGGGTCTGATGCATGATATGGGGGGAGGTAATGTATGGTCTATGGCTTGCCAGAAACCAGCGTTGCTTCCCTTTATAAGGAATATAGGCAACAAGCTCCCTAGCCATAGTCAAGCGATGGCGAGAAATAGCTGTAGAAAGCTATGGCAATCCTCTTCTCTCAAGTAAGTCCAACTTGGGGGTCAGTCTGGTCTCATTCATCGCAGTAAGGGATGGGAGGCATATCTATAAACTGGCCGGGTAGCCTTCATTACCTGGTATACCAAACATCGAAGAATATGTCAGTTTGGGGGTGGTGTGAGCCACCCCACATGTGGTCAGGCCCACTTTGGTGGTGCTTAATTTGCGCAGCCCCAGTGTGGCGGGGGGCAGTACCCCAGGTTTCATCCCACAAAGTTGTTTGCACTGAGTGCCCTGATGGGCACACAAAAACTCAAAGATTAAAAAAGGACTATACTTACTGCCACAGATATATAATGTACTGGAACACATATGGGGACTCAATTCTTTTCAGCAATAAATTTATATACTGGTATTACCAAATTAAAATACTTAAACGGGATAAAAAATGTGCACTTTCTACCATCCAAGGACTATATCACCCACGTGGATATCTCAAGATCTTTTCAATGTGCCAGCAATGTTCTAATGAACAATAAGTACCATGTTAGGAGATCTAAAATTGCTGTGCGTTTTTGTCTACTGTTAAAATAGGCACTTAGGCGTCAGATTCAGATATCCAGGTGTCAGACTTCAAATTAATTTTGTAAAGCCTTGACTTTATGGATTACAATATATTAATTGATATTAAATTTACTATTACTATTATTTCTATTAACATGGTTTATAATTACTATGTCATATTTAATTGGGGTTAAAAGCCAAGTTTTATTATAATTCATCTACTAATGCTTTATTGGGATAACACTCAAGTCACTAATACTAATATTAATAAGTCCTATGCAATTTTCCATAGTAACACCAAGTATTCTGACCTAACAAACTCTGGATAAATTGCTCCATTAGTACTTTACTGGCTGATGATATGGAGATAGATTCCTGAGCCAAGTTACTAGTTATCCTGATATAAGGCCTGTAATATGTTCAGTGTTTAACTCCTTTAGTCACCTCATTTACCACCTCACACCATATAATATGCCTTATCATCTTTTAGCTCCCTTTTAACAAATAATGGAAACCACTTAAATTGAGTGACATAATTGATATCAATCCAGCCTTCAACAAGAATACTAATATTATCCAATTCTAACCAGGACTGTGTCATTGCTATCAGAATTCCCAAATCTATTTCCACCCTCACATGTGGTATTCACCTATAACTCATCAGATCTCTGATTTTCCTTGGTACTTTAAATAGTACTAACCATTCCTTAATAAAAAAGTTATAGCATATATTTATATTCAGTTTAAAGTCCAATTTTCTAGGAATGAAGAAATATTTAGCCATGAGAATTTATAAGACCTCTGAACCTCTAGAGAAGGTTAAGTTCCATCTAAGCTGTCATGACTGGAACCTTCAAGTAGAAAATATTTAATAAATTTACCCTCATCTTGTTGCTAAGAGAGAGCAAAGAAGAGATTGTAATGGATGAAAACGTCCCAGTTTTGACCACCATCTTGCCTTCAGATCTGCGGATTCAAAATTGGCGCCGACAGATTGCCCAATATGAGTTCCCTCAAGGTAAAAATTTTGACTCCAAATACTCACTTATTTAACCTTGGATGTAGGTCAATTCAGAAACGTGAAAAGATGACACAGGTAAGTGAAGGTTTTGACCCCAAAATTAACCTTGTTTATTTATTAATGAAAATAAACATGCTGACAAATTTATCTCAATGACATAGGGCACTGCAAATGACACAAAAATAAATAGAGTATTTGGTAGATCAGTTCGCTGCCAAATCTCAATTTTTTGTTAAGGATACAAAAACTGGGTTTGCTGCGAGATATCAGGTAAGACATGGCAAGAGCAGCCCCGAGGCCAATAGAGAGACCCACATGAGGGTGGGAAATGAGAAAGAATTTTGAACTGAGTTCAGAATTGCGTGGGCCTGACCTTTTAAGGTCACTCTTCCAGGGAGCCCCTCCGCACTTTTCTTTGTGCCCCAAGGAGCATGAAGAATAGCTTGGGAAGGGCACAGCCCAGCACCAAGCCCACATGAACCTCAAAACCTAGAATAGCGTTTTGATTTAATATTTGGAAATCTGAAACTCAAGTCAAAATTTAACAATCAGTTCAACCTGACTGTTACAGAGATCAGGTGCTCAAAACAGGGGCATTAAGTTGCCACTGTAAAAACACTTATTGCCATTAGGACAACATATTTATCCACTTAAATACTACCAGGATTAAGAAAAAAGCCCCTCTACCTTGCAGACATGATCTGGGTCTACTCCTTTGAATATGACCAAGCTTGAGCCTACCTGGATGTCACAAGTGCTATAGACAAGTTGAGCATGTACTAATTAAAAAGATGATTGAAGCAATTAGATAAGTGATAAGTGAAATCAAATGGGCACATGATGTACGCTACTGTAAAAAACAGCTTGATAAAATTAAATATTATGCAAAGATGGCGCCAAATGAATTGTTGATAGTAAATATGATCTTGAAAATGACAAAGATGCAGAGAAAGGATTAGGTATGGTCTATTATGCTATAAAACATGATACCTTTACTATGATGCTAGAGCAACTCCTGAGAGAGCGCCGCCAAATCTACCCTCCTATCTCAGAGAAAACCCAGGATAAGTTACTAAAAATTTGGCTTATTTTAGCTAAACCAAAGGGGTTCTTGCCGCCCTCTTCAGTTTCCTGCGTTGAAGATCTATGAAAAGAACCTTGAAATTTCTACAGTTGATGATTTGGATGCTACTGACGCTGAAGTCCAAGAAATTCTTAAGTTTAATTTTGTAGCTGAGCCAGAGCCTCTTGATGTGTTAAATAAATCAGGTGAAACAAATGATTGCCTCACCACTTTGTCTCCTTATGATGAGGCTCATAGCTACTAAAACGGCCCAACCAAACCAAATGTTTTGGAGCCAGATATGATCTCCTCTGCTGAGGTCATATAAACCCTCCAACTTTCATTGAACCAGCTGAGCCACATACCTCTGCAACTGAAGCAAACACCCTGAAATTAAGCCACTTGAAAAACTTAAAACTTACTATTAGTGAAGTGAAGTCTATTTCTGCACCCTAAGCTGAAGTCTCCTCCTAATAAAACTAGGCTTGCTGAACAGGCTGCCTCCACACTTAACTTGCTTACCTATATGAAGCTTCTCGCTGTTACAATGACAAAATTAGAACATTTAAACCAAAATGTCTCAATGCTCATTCCATTTCCTGGTGTTGATCCTTCTTGCTATTTTTACAATGAAATTGGAATAACTGAACTAAAGCCTAAATGCTATATATTTTTTGGGTCTGACGCTTCTTGATACTTAATGACAAAATTGGAATAGTTGAACCAATGCCTTGACTCTCTCTCCAATTTCTGCATTAATGCTTCTCGCTGCTTCATTGACAAAACAGATAACTCATTTGCCTCAGAGCCAATGTCATTTCTCAGTGCTGACAGTTCTTGCTGCTCCAACAACAAATTTGGAGCCTCCAAAACCAATTTTACTTTCCACATTTATATACTTTAACAAATTTAACTAAAATTTTATTTTACTAATATGTTAGGTCTTAATGCCAGTAGTAAAGAATTAAACTTGCCTCAAATAAAATCAGGGAAGATTTACCAAGTTGCCACCTGATAGCCTTTTTAGTTTTAAGTGAGGCTGTGCCCAAAATCTCCTGTCCTCGCCATTCTGTCAATCTGCTAACAAGTCTCTCTCAATCAAAATTTATATTTGCCCTTTAGCATTGCAAAAAATCATTCTGTTAAATGATCTTTGCTGTCAAGATGAACCATATGACCAAGGGTTGCCTTTACCTATCACAAAAATCATTTATAACCTGGCCATCCATCTTGAATTTAAGTGAGACCAAAAGAAAAAATTCCTCACTTTCATCAATATGTCAACTGGGCCAAACAACTCAAACACCTTGCCCTTATATTTTTAGCTCCTACTTTGAATCAGTTTATTTTCAGACAAGCCGAGGTTGATCTATGAATTCAAGTTGATTCAGCAGATAGCTATAAAACATAACTGATGAATTACCTTCTCCTGGAATCAGCTTGGACCTCGAGGATCTGACATCCAGGCAAATTTAATTGATCTTAATTGCCCAACCACAAAAGGTTTTCATCAATTTATTATAAAACCAAACCAGCTGATCTAAACCTTGATGCTATGGCCTGGTACCCTTGTTACCAAGCATTTATTTACTTGCAAACTTATCCTTGAAGTTCTTAAAGTGGATGCCAAAATTTCCCCATGACAGATTGCTACCTACATTCCTGAAACAGCTTTTGGACTCAACCGCAGATCAGTTGAAGATGTTCATACAGCTGCTTTATGCAGATTTGTTGTCAGTTTCGTTTTACCTCCCTCTGGTTCTTCATTGCTACAGTCTACCAGAGATATCAGCATGCTGCCTCCGTTCCTCTATCCCTTGTCTACCTCAACTCTCAAGCCAGTGCTATCAACTATCTTAACGCTAATGTTTAACACTTTAAAGATTTGAAACGCCAAACTCTATTTTGGAGCTAAACCTAAAAAACTACATTTTAGCCTCACATTCAGCTCTCGCATCCTGATGACAAAACTAAGGTTGCCATCCCTAAGCTGAGTGAACTAACCAAACCTTGGGATTCCACGTCTTCAAGATCAAGTTTTTCTATGTGAATGAAATTTATGGGATACTCTGTCCTGCTATCAACTGCCTACAGATCATGAGATTAACCCCTTTCTTTCTCGCCAGGCTGACACCTAAACAAACTACCTAGAGTTATTACCATAAGCCCAACTATAAAGTTTCAGACCCTAAAACCAGGCCAACCCTGGAAAAAGTATTGTCGCCTCCAATCAAGGGATTGGAGGGGCTATGTTAGTCTTTGCTTTAATCTAGATGAAGCCTTGACTTTAATACTACAATATATTAATTGATGTCAACTTTACTATTAGTATCAACATTGGTTCATAATTACTACTCAGTACTAATTGTGGTTAGAGCAAGATTTTATTATAATGTATCTACCAGTGTTTTATTGGGCCTAACACCCAAAATCATTAATACTCAAACCTTAAAGCCATAAGAGATTTCTCATAATAAGGCCAAGTTTACAACCTAACAACTCAGGATAAACTGCTTTATTAGTGCTCCACTGGATGACAAGATAGTGAAGAACTACTGAGTCAAGTTATTAACACTGATATTGAACCTTTGGGGTATTCAATTTTTAACCCCTATAATAACCTCATCTACCACCTCATGCCATATATTATGCCTTACATCTTTTAGCTTCCTATTAACAAATATTGGAAACCACTTAAAGTGTGTTACCACGTTTGATATCAATCCACCCTTCAATAAGAGTACTAATTTCCTCCAAATCTAACAGGATGTGTCATTACCTTCTGCATTCCCAAATAAACTTCCACCCTCAAATGTGGCATTCTCCTATTACTCATCACATTCCTGATTTTCCTTAGTACTTTAAATAGTACTAATCTTTTCCTAAATAAAATACTTTATAATATATATTTATTTTTAGTTCAGAGTCCAATGTTTTAATTACTTGAAGAAATATATCTGGCCATGAGAATTTCTTGGAACTTCTGAACCTCTAAGAATGATAAGTCCCACACAAGTTGTTCTTCCTGGCACCTTTAAGTAGCCAATCAATTAATAATTTACTATCAGCTTGTTGCTAAGAGAGCACAAAGATGAGACCAGGCTCACAAAAATAACAACAACAGATACTGTTTAAAACAGAAATCTGGGTAAAAACATAACAACAAACACCTTATTATCAGGAATAGTATCTTATTAATCAAATTAAAAGTATATCATAGTATCTAGTATTGCAGTTGCTCAAAGGCTCGTTAGATTAAACATAATAGTAGACTAGAAACTATCAACTAAGCAAAAACTCCCTTCCAGATGGCAAGCTCACTCAGATATGCTCTCTATAAGAATTTTAATTGTTGCATTATGTGGTTACTATGAAGCTTAAAAATTGGCAAACTACCAGTGTGGTATCCATATCAGTCCAGGAAAGTGAGTAAATAAGATCAGGAAATTTCTAACATAAGATTAAAAAGCCAGAGTAATCAAGATATGATGAATGTACTCAAATTACTGTTGGCTGGTCATAGTAATTGTAATGGACCCTATTACAAACTTTTTACAATGACATGGGGCAAAAGAGCATATTTGGTGCTGAACTAAAATAGGAGGCAATCAACTGATTAAAGCCTTGGCGTAAGTAGCCTATAACTTAAGGGAACGAGAAATGCAATGGTGTGTATTAAAGGACTTAGCCAATAGTAAGATAATAAGCGACCAACTACGTATAAAAAGGTAACCCTTGTGCCATACTAATTACTAAGAACAGATAAAATTCTTTATCTAAGTATTAGTTGAATACAAAAAAGTATAATATAAACTGATGTTTGGTCAAACCAATTTACAACATTTCCCCCAATTGACCAAACATAAGTAAAACAGATAAGTGGGGGGTCTGAAAAGTTATTGAGAGCTCATGGTCATAGAGCTGAAGGGTAGATAGTACGTCTTAAGGAACTTAGCATGCACTCAATTAATAAAGGTAACCCTTAGTGAAGTCTTTTATAGTGAAAACATCTGTAGATGTCTTCTCTATAATCTCAAAGTGAACTTTCCAGATGTGCTCTAGCTTGCCAGGCCTTCCAATGCTATGGTTATCATATTAATAGACCTAATCCCCTATAACAAAAGTAGGTAAAATCTGGCGGTCTCGTTATTGTTGTGATCTAGCCTTTTTTGAGCCAGCGCATTAAGTAGGAAGAGCTTTGTAGCTGAATTAAATTTTGAGTAAACTTCTCAAGATATTGATTGGACCTCATGATCTCTACATTAACACATGAGTATAAGTGGAGGTAGCGCAGGATGGTTAGCATGTAATAACTCAAATGGGGAATGTCTCATAGCTTAGTAATAAGCAATATTATGACTGATCACAGCGGAAGGCAAAAAATATAAACAGTTGAACACTTTGTCAGCAAAAAACTTATCTAGA
>JAKSZP010008347.1:0-73459 GCA_022478985.1 Massospora cicadina
CTAGACCTCAATTTGTTCATATCAACAGCCCGCTCATTAACCCAAGGTTGTCAAGGAAGAGGGATTCCCATCAGCTTTATTCTGGCAGTTGCTTCTTACCACAACCACCTTCAAAAAAACTTCCCAATATGCTACATCTTTTCTTGGGTGGTGAGGTAGGGTGGAAATAGGGCAACATTGAGGGGTACGCCATCACCCACCTCTCGTCCAAAACATGGGAAAAGCTGGCTCTGGGACACAAGATGGACGGCTGCCTTCTTCACCCCTTTTCATGCAAAACGAAAATTCCTCACAATTGAGTTGCAAGGGATTCTTCCCTGGACTTACAGGTTTTAACTTTCCAGAAAGTACCAATAGATTAATGAGGAGTGTGTCCACGAGGTGATATAAACCAGCTAAAGATACTATGCCAAGGTTTGATAATTTTGGCAAGCTGGCAGCAAGTATACTGCCAAGTGCTTATTCCAAATACAATGGAAGCGCTATATGGGATGGCCCCATGTTTGAAGTCAGATAAGAACACCTAGACCCACTTCACCTGTATTCCAGGCCTCAGCCACGTCATCTATGTTGAACAAGAGGACGTCAAACAGGTCTGTTCGTCCAAAGAATGTCCCCTTTACGTGGATCAGGCGATTTTCACATTTACAAATAAGAAGGGTCCAAAGAGGGCGGCTGTACCCCTCATCACCCAGGGTGACCTCATCCATGTGGTAGATGAGCGCTGGGTAACAGCGCTCCCTCTGAAGATTCCTCCCCCAGTTCATGCACTTTCCTCTACTGAACTTATCCATCAAATTGAGGAAAACTTTGCTAAAATCATTGGCAACCATCTTCCTCATGATCTGGAGGGACTTGATAAAACCATTGGCGCCAAATCCTCAAAACCAAAGCCAAAATGTCTTAAATCAATGAGAATAAAGCCTAACAGGTGAAAAACTAATAGTCAACAAGGGACGAGTATTGAATTCTCAGCCAGAGTTTTGTCAATAGGATTGAGTCACTGATAAGTACAATTGCTGATTCCAAACTCCCCTCAGAATCATTGGGGACAATTACCAATGAGCAGATATCACCATTGGGGACAGATGACAATAATTCGAAACCCCAATTTTAAGGATCAGGATTGGTGCCCAAAGTAACTCATTTGGCCAAACAAATGATCCAGCGAATGGGCACAGGTGGGTTGGCTATCCGGAACCTGTTTCTGATCCATTGAAACCGCTCCTATGTGGGGTGGCCATGGGGATTCCCATTGCCTGTTAGGCCAGATGTCGTCATGCTAACTGAAATAAAGAAAGTAGAGCTTCAGTCCAGGCGTTTGCGTACAAACTGATAGTGACTTAGCCTGATGCTGAATCCTTTGATATCAGTTCAAATTAGAATTACTTCCCATCATCCCCTAAAAATTCGCCAGGTTAGATCTAATTTTAGGGCCCCAATCCCTGCTTTGACCTACTATCATATCAAACATTATTTTATCAGTTGCATCTCACTGAAAATTGTTGGTTGATTTTCTTTATTTATATTTCCAATAAAATCCTTTACTCAATGTCACTTTTATGCTTAAAACTAAAACGCCCTTTTTGCCTGTATTTTACCAACTTACGAAGCTCATGGTCATGTTTACCTGGTACATTGCTAGGTGCTTATATATGATTATGGCTCATGGGCGCTCAAAGGCGCAAAGATTCCTGGTTTCATAACCGTCATACCAGCATCAGTGCTACTGGCATTCAGGCTTAGCATTTGGGTGCTTTTTGCACTTAAACTGGAAGGCCGTTCTGAAAATTAACTTACTGTTTGCCTGACAAGGCCTTTTGGTTCTAATATCAGACTGGACACACAATGGTCCAATGCCACCACAAAAAAGAGAAGTCAACCCAAACTTATGACTTTGATCCCATTGCTGGAATTCAAAATTCAACTCAAGAATCTTCCTTTTATTTAAAGCCAAGGAATTGATCCGTATAATCTCACAGAGATCGTG
Source organism: Massospora cicadina (assembly GCA_022478985.1). Taxonomy (NCBI): domain Eukaryota; kingdom Fungi; phylum Entomophthoromycota; class Entomophthoromycetes; order Entomophthorales; family Entomophthoraceae; genus Massospora; species Massospora cicadina. The sequence goes on from JAKSZP010008347.1 coordinate 1,991, forward strand.
GACATGAAATTGCAACAGCAAAATCTGGATGAAACTACAAGGAGGTATGGGAGCAAGAGGCAGCCAAGCTTCTGGAAGCTGAAGATGTGCCATTTATAATCCTAATCCAGAAGCCTATAAAATGGACGAGGGGACATGCCCTAATCCAGTCAACCTCATCTGAACTAGCAGAGTGGGAGGATAAGGAGCAAATGCGTAGTTGAAATCCCAGCCTGGAAAAATGCCCAAGAAGGATTAGAGGCCTGACGCCTCTACAAAATCACAACTAAAGCTGGTAAGCAATCAACTGGAAAACCATCTTTATGGGAAACCATCTACGAACAAACTCAAATCATAATTCAATCTAAGTCAAATGGTAATCAACCAGACCCCAGAGCTGGCCATTAGTTAGCATCTACTAAGCAAACCAATTCATAAAACTTTAATCCGCTTAAAATTTACTGATGACTCTGAAAGTCGTATGGCGTCTGATGCAGAGCTACCTGACTGACTAACTGTTTCAGTGGCTCAACCTAAGATAGTGCTTACTCTGGCGCCTCTGTTGATTAACAAAAGAACTAGGAATGGTGATGAAGTTTTCAGTGCACAAGCTTCCTGGCAATAAAACACAAATACAACTAACGTCTTCTGGAGATTGCAACCTCACGGCATTCTCAACACTCACCATCACATAAACCCGCCTCTATGTGCAACTCAATTCACAAACATGAACAGCCTCATACTCATGTGTCAGAAAATCAGTAATGTGAATCTAAAACCATAAATGCTAGGGGGTGGCTAGCAATTAGATGAGGGTGAGGAAAATGTATCACATAAAAAACATTCTTAAAATAGACCTGCATTTTATTTTGAAAGACCCAAGTGTATAGTTAGATGCAACTGGCACCAAATTCAATCTGCAACACCAAAATTCACCTGTGATCTTTCCAGATAGGGCAAAGCCCTATGGATGAACCATGTCACAATAGTCACTCTGAAAAATATAGACATTAATTCATAGAAGAAACTCATGCTGGTAGGATTCTAGTGGCCAAGGCCACTGATAAGGAACTAGTAGAAGCCTTAGAATTGTAGACATTTACACTGCACCAAAGCCCCATGAAACCAAAATTTTTAGAAGTTTTTTTTGTAGCTATCAATTGACAAATCCACGCAGTGCAGGAGAAATTAACCTAAGCATTAGCGCGAGCTGGGAAATATCTCCAATGTGAAAGTTCACAACCTGAAAGCTGATGATATGCTAGAATAATTTATAACATTGGGAATGTGCTTAATACTACTTGTGAAAAGTATGACAACAATGAGAATCTCATACGGTGGACTTACAAATCTAGTGATGAGCTGAAGATCTGTTTCTGTTTTGATTGTGTGACTGTGCCATCTGACTTAATCTTCTGATCACTAAAAGCAAAGTCAATATTAACTTTGAAGGCGATTATATGATCATCTAAGTTTCAATAAGCTGGGGGTTCCAGGAAGTGCTGAAAGTGGCAGATCTCGCCATCTATGCTGAGAGACACTGAATGGCGACAGACCATCAAGAACGGAATCAATAGCCTAAAAGCTTACTTGGATTAACAACCTGTTTTGATCCCCTTGAACTCTGGACTAATAACAAAGACAAACTCAAAAGTGAAAGTGCCAAGTACAAAGAAAGCTAAAGCTTACAAGTGAATTGCCGCCGTGAAACAGCTGAATGAGGATCAGGCTACCCTGAAGCTCTCAAGGCTGAAAGGCAAAGATAGGTGGAGCAGATATAGGAAATCCACAATTTTACTGAGCACTATTAAATAAACAGTATTTTGAGAGGCGCCTAAATTCCACCTACCATAACCAAAGCCTTGCAGGGATAAGACAAAAAGAGAGCCTGGCAAACCTCAAAAAATAAGCTCCTGGGTAAGGGTATGGCAGTTTGAAGCCCAGTTGGGAAAAGTGTTCTCCAATCCTTCATCCATCAAGCATGAATTCAAATAATTCTATGGAAATCCTTTCCATTACCACAAATTGAGCAGATCAGTGACCAAACCATATTGATTGGACAAGCTGGTGCTAGGGGCATGCTTGGATGAAGACAAGCGTAAACTAATTTCCAAAAGTTCCATTGATGAAGTAAAGTGTGCATTCATGGATTCACTAAAGGGGAAGGCACTGAGCCCTGACAACATGTGCATGGAAATGTTCGATGTAATCCATAACTGCATCATTCTGAAACTTTCCCGCTTGTTCAACTTCTGCCTCCAGACTGGTCACCAAATTTATGGGGGCCAATGGACCCAGATTGTGCTTCTTTAAAAGAAGGGGCTTCAACAGACCGTTGTAACTGGCGCCTAATTGTCATGTCCAACGCTGACTATAAACTTTTTAACGCATATCCTTTCAAAATAGTAAATTAACACAGCACTGAGTACCATCCATAAGGCTTAGCATGGTTTTGTTCAGGGTTGCACCATCTGGGACAGCATTAGCTCAATCCAGAGCGTTCTACAGGACACATGAAGGACTAGGAATGGCTACTTTTTGTTTCTTGACATGGAGAAAGACTATGATTTGGTAACATGGCCATTCATACATGTGGCAATATGAGCGGTCAGAATCCACAACTTTTTCCTTTCCTGTATATCAACTCTTATTCCAACCTTATGACCAAGATTATCATTGCTGATGGCGTCACATATACCATCTTGATCAACCAGGACCAACACCATGTTGACCTCATGTCGCTGATCCTTTTTAACTATGAACTTTTGACTTTTGGTGGCAGAAGTCGCGAAACTCTTGGTCTTAGTTTACCCCAAACAGTGGCTTATCAAGATGCAGGCCTTTTTTTTAGTACTAGATGGTCAAGATACAGGCCTTTGCAGATGAAAAAGTTCAATTTTTCTTAACAAATGACCCACAAGGTGCTAAGGAGCATCTCATTTCTTATAAGTTGGCGTTGAATGTCAAAATCATTATTAATAATAATACCATATTAAAGACTGGTGGTATAAGCTTTATCCCCCCTCCAATATCACCCGCTTTCTCTTACCCAGATGTTCTGCTATCTGGGTATTCTATTTGTTATAAAATCGGTGGTATTAATAGATACGCCGGTGGATTTGCACAGGGTTTGATCCACTGAGCAATCATAACCAACGATATGATGATCATTGTCCGAAAAACAACAGTATAAACTTTAAAAATAAATATGGAGCACTTGCTCCCACAACCTCTTTTATTAATTATACCAAATAACGCGGATTCTTCTCTATTCCGCTTTTTCTTAACTTACTCGACAACAACCCTCCTCTTAATCGCCCATCTCGCTTATATTACAGCGGCTTAGATGATACCACTCTCATAGCTTAGACTATTTGGTCCACCGATTCTCCTTTTTTTGGCTGGTTATTCTCAAATTGGCTATCGCCTTAATTGTAGGCAATTTAAATTGTAATAATCAAATCTCAACATCGCCTTATTTAGAGGCGACCCAATAATAAAATCATTATATCCAATAAAACCCGTTAATCCCAATATTGCCTCATCTTGAGGCACTTGAATACTCATAACTGATAGCATTTTTGGCGGATTGCGCCCTAGCTGTCCCATGATTATTGTTCAGTCATATTGGAATTGTGACATTACCCCCCTCCTTAACTGAACACTAAGACTCCTATTGCTTGTATGGTCGGAGGAACTTCATGTGTACTCAGTTAATGATTTGACCACTTGCAGGATACTTGATGGTATAAGCATCAACCCCAGTTTTCTCTATAGCTTTGAACGGACCAGGTCAAACAGTGGACCTCCAATGCAACTGAATTTGAGTATGAAGCATCAGTAATAACCTACCAACCGAATAAACACCTGAATGTCCCATTTACAAACTGGCTTGGTCATCTTCTAGATAGCCTCCACATTGGCGGGTTGGGGTCTCAGCCCAGTTGCATCCACCACAAAACCGAGGTACTCCAGCTGATCCTTGAAGATATGGCATTTCCAGGGCTTGATCTTAATATTTTCCTCTGCCAGTCAGCGAAATACCTCTTCCAAATGGGTAAGGTGTTCAGTGAACATGCGAGAGAAGACATTAATATCATCAGGGTACATGAGCACACATGACAGCTTCAGATCGCCCAGAATGGTTTCAATTGCTCATTGGAATGTAGCTGGGGCATTACATAGCCCTTGTGGCATCCAAGTTGGCTAAAAAGTCCTTTGGATGTGGTTATGGCATATTTTTCTTGTTCTGCCGCTGGCAACTCAATTTGCCAATAACCGGATATCAAGTCCATTGCTGAGAAGTAGTGGGCTCCACCTAGCCATCCAGCACATCATCAATCCGGGCAGAGGATATGAGTCTTTTTTGGTGACACTATTGAGCTTCCGGTAGTCAATTACTATGCAGTTAGTACCATCCTTCTTTTTAACAATTAGGACAGGTGAAGCCCATGGACTCTTAGATGGTTTGAGCATTCCCTACTCTAGAAGCTTGTCAATCTCCTCAGTGACAACTTCTTCACTGGCACTTGATTGGCGGATTGGCTGAGACCTGATGGGGGGATGATCCCCAGTGTCCAGTCTATGAACCACCCCCTAGCGTACCCCAAAGCATGATCGTCAGCTGCAAAAACCTCTTTATATTTTTCTAATAAAGCTTCCACCCAATCCTTCTGATCTTCAGATAACCTAGATAATTTCTCCCACAGTAAAACCACCAATGCGCCAAGATGAAGTTCAATGGGCAGAACAAATTCATCTAGAGAACCAAACTCATGAACCTGGTTGATCTCCTCAACTGGAGCCAGATGTAAATATGCTATAGTCTGATGCTGGTGGATTCAGATTGGTCTGTTCTGAAGATTTGCTATCAATATCTTGATCTCCCCATGGCCCAGAAGTATGATGCCTGGAGCCACGTGGGTCTCAAGCTGCAATTGCTAATAAAGCATAATGATCTCCCCATAAAGCCCAGCTGGCACTTCCACCTCTAACTCAGTGTCTATTATTACTTGGTGTCCAGAGAAAATAATATAGCTCCAGCTGCCCTAAGTGGTAACCCCTGATATTAATATAACTGATGAGGAAGGGCCTGAGTTTTCCCTTTTAATTGATGATAGCGCACTGGAATTACCCCATCGCTGTAGGCAAGGTTGATTTGTCCCATATGCACTGAATCCTTTAGCACTCCGCTGGAGGTAAAATAAATTGGAAACCGCTGTCCAGAATAGCAAGGGTCTCTTCCACCATGTCAACGACAGCCCCATAGTGTCACATAAAAGCAGTCCCAATCAACAGATCATAGTTGCTTTTTGGTAATAAAACCGTTGGAGCCACCACAACAACGGATCCAAACTGCAAGGGAAGCACGCTATACTCTCCTTCAGAGACCATGGTTTCCACCCCAGCAGTCCCATACACCATCCTGTGGTCTATGTCAGGTTTTAAAGATAACTTCGCCACCAACTTAGTGGAGACAATGTTAACAGGAGCGCCCATATCAATTATAGCTCATACTCAGGTTTTGGCTATCACAATTTCACAGTAGGTGCACTCCAAGTAAGATGAATGCTGGCTATTTACTACATGTACATTCAGCTGTTCACGTTTTTCCAGGAAATTCATAATACTTGCATAAACTGTAGGGTACTCTGTTTTAATAGCATCCACTGGAAGGGAAACCTCTAAACCTCTTAGAGACAATGCATCTGCGAATGGTTCTAGCTGGTTTGGCAGGCTTTGGTTGCTCTAGAAACCTTTTGTCTGCCGTTTCTTTGACTTGTATTTGAGACAGCACATTTACTCCCCCAATTGGCTGTTGGTAGAGGGAAGCATCATCATACTGGGAGGCTTCTGTTGAACTTAATACAGTAGCTTCAGGTGGGACATATGAATTTGAGATAGCGGAAGTAGAGAGTCCCATCACTACTTCGCTCTGACTTTTCCCTGATAACTTTGATCCTGTTGTATGGAAGGATCTGTCGATTAAGGCACCATCATCTCATGTTCCCAGTGCGACTGCAATCAAAACAACTTACTCCATAGGTCCTACATGTGTGCTTAATATAGGTTGGCTCACTTGGAAGGGTATTCTGAAGATGATTGGCATGACCAGACCCACATCAGTAGAACGCCTGCTGTCAATCAGCGTATTTAGTGATAAAGCAGTATTTGGTCAGTTGTCAATTGGCAGATATGGGATGGATGTTGGACTGCGGTGAGTATCCAGGTGAAACTTGCACCAACTAATTGATTCCCCCTAATAATTAGGGTCAGCAACAGTGACCATGTAAATCTGTTCAATGTTGGGTGGTGGGAAAGTGACAGCTAAGCAACGTACAAACTGAACAAGTTTGAGAAGAGGTACATCAGGCTCCAACAATGGGGACATGATGTTGAAAAGCTCAGGGTATGGCTTCACCACAGAGGACATAGCAATGCACACAACAGCTGCAAATAAAATCCCTGCCCCAAACAACACATGGACCTCCACCATAAAACGCTCAGCGAATGCAGTGAGGGTCTCATTTCGCTGAAACCCAATGGTCAAGAACTCTGCTTTCAGCTGTGACATCTTTGCAGTTCTGCCAAACAACAACAGCACCATCTTCTTAACTTCTTGGTATGTAACGGAACTATCTGGAAGATAATAAATGACTTTGTCAGCACTTCTGGAATCCAGGGTTAAGATCAACAGTTTTTCCCTTTACTGGTCTAAGGTTCCTTCAGTTGCAAACTCAAATCGTCAAAAGAACCCATAATATTTCCATCATTATCAAATGGTGGCAGATTTTCACTGAAAACTTCCTGGAGCAGCTCATCTTGTTTTTTAGCACAGTGTCCAATGCAAGTTTCAATTTCTCGTATGCAACAGCCCCAGAATCTCATGCAGATTCCTTATCAAAGCAACTGGACTGCAACATATCAGGCAACTGGGTTTTATTATTTTTATAACTGATCAATGGGCTCCCTGTAGTGAGCATCACTGTTAAAAAAATGGCGGTATTAATAGATATGCCGGCGGATTTTAAACAGGGTTTGACCCACTGAGCAATCAGAACCAACGATATGATGATCATTGTACGCAAAACAACAATATAAACTTTAAAATAAATATGGAGCACTTGCTCCCACAACCTCTTTTAATAGGTATACCTAATAACGCGGATTCTTCTCTATTCCGCTTTTTCTTAACTTACTCGATAACAACCCTCCTCTTAATCGCCCATCTCGCTTATATTACAGCGGCTTAGATGATACCACTCTCATAGCTTGGACTATTTGGTCCACCGATTCTCCTTTTTTTGGCTGGTTATTCTCAAATTGGCTATCGCCTTAATTGTAGGCAATTTAAATTGTAATAATCAAATCTCAACATCGCCTTATTTTAGAGGCGACCCAATAATAAAATCATTATATCCAATAAAACCCGTTAATCCCAATATTGCCTCATCTTGAGGCACTCGAATACTCATATCTGATAGCATTTTTGGTGGATTGCGCCCTAGCTGTACCATGAATATCGTCCAGTTATATCAGAATCACAACACTATTCAATGATAAATATTCAGCGGTTAAAAAATTGAACTTTTGGTGCTTTCAAGTATGTCAGCTCATATTTTACTGAACAAACGCATCTTAATATCAAAGGCAAGTATAAAACAATCAATATTTTCATCCTTTTCAGGCTCAAGTATGTCTCATATGTACTAATAATGAGCCTGACCTTTTAATGCAAAAAGAAAACAGCACTCTGGACCTTTCTTTGGTAAAAGTTCAAAGTGGCGCCAATAACCTTTTACAAACTCTTCAAGCCAAATTGTGAAGGGGGCATATGCATCATTAATTTTGAGACACACTCCTAAAGATATGGACCAAATCCTTCCTCAAAATGGTGCAGATGCATATGCGCTGCTTAGCACTTAAATGGAACATCAACTGGGCCTGAGCCAAGGATTCCAAGAAATGATCTCACTGCACACTTTATGAGAGTGAATGATGACCTACCCAAAACTGCCCTCCCAGCCAAGGTGCCCAAACTACTGGAATCTGTACAACTAAGCAGTGCAACTTTGTAGTTGGTCGCTCAAAGCTTTTCCATGGGAAGATAAACAAATTTTCCAGGATACTGAATCCCTCAAAACCACAATGAGTTCTTCCAAATCATGTGAAGAACTCAATTATCAGCAATGTTTTCTAATAAGGTGATAAAATTTTCAATTATATGCTCTAATTAAAAATGGGAAACCGCTCCCAAAAGCCACTTTGACCCAATCTCTTTCTGCTAAGCATCACTTTTCGAAAATCAATTCAGCCTGAAATTTAGCTCCACTAAAGAGATTTATGAAAACTATTAGCAAATATGGCGGGAAACCCCGCAAAAGAACCCAAAGGCTATGCCAAACGAGCCAGCACCACCCCCAAACGAAGCAACCCTCATTTACCCACCTCAGGGTCAACCAGAATCACCCGCTCTCAAGCAGCAGCCATGAAAGCAGGCACCACCCCCCAACCTGGAGCTACTCCAACTAGCGCCAGTTCACCTGATCGCACTTCTGCAACCTGCACGCCTAACAGCTCTGTGTGTGCTGCCTCCCACCAACCCGCTGGGCCCCCTCCAACCAAGGAGGCCATCACCCACACTGTTTTAATGGCGTCTGCTCAGTTGAATGCAACTCAGCCCATCCAGACATTCACCTCCCCCATTGTGTCAGCTAATTCAGCCCCATCTATTATTGCTGACACTGTGTTTCTGGCTCCCTCCATGAGGGGCAATACCCAGCTACCTGGCCCCCAAATCCTCAGATGTAAGGTTGGATTAGCCGCACATTCTGGTTCACTAAGCACCAAATTGGGACAATCTACTCTTCCCAATGAGGATTCAAATGGTTCGGATTTTGGAACTTCACACCAGTTCCAATCTCACCCGTCCCATTTAAACCCCATAATTGGCACTTCTCAAGTCGGCACTTTATCGCAATATGCTGAAAACGACCAATTCACTAATCAGCCAATGAGTTTTGCCCACGAAATCACAGCAAACACTCGGGCTGAATTTACCCAAATAGATTGGGATGGTGATGAAACATCTCCCTCCTCCCAATTGGCTGGAGTTAATTCCAATCTGGATGAGACTCCCCAATTTAGTGAGGCCCAACAATCACCTGGCCCCCAAACCCTCAGATGTAAGGTTGGATTAGCCGCACATTCTGGTTCACTAAGCACCAAATTGGGAAAATCTACTCTTCCCAATGGGGATTTAAATGGTTCAGATTTTGGAACTTCACACCAGTTCCAATCTCACCCATCCCATTTAAACCCCATAATCGGCACTTCTCAAGTCGGCACTTTATCTCAATATGCTGAAAACGACCAATTCACCAATCAGCCAGTGAGTTTTGCCCACGAAATCACAGCAAATACTCGGGCTGAATTTACCCAAATAGATTGGGATGGTGATGAAACATCTCCCTCCTCCCAACTGGCTGGAGTTAATTCCAATCTGGATGGGCCTCCCCAATTTAGCGAGGCCCAACAAACCGCCCCTCAATTTAATATGACGCCAGCAACTGCTGTAATATTCCAGAAACAAGGGAACTCCGCAAACTTGTCCAAACCACCAGCTCACACTCAACCTGCAATTGCAGCCCAAAGCAAACACAAACGTACCAAAGGAGCCACTGGGGCGTGGCAAAAACCTCTGGCACCAACGCTACCCAAAGCTGATCCCCGTGAAGTGGCGTTTATTGCCGATGTTAAGAAGAAATGGGCCGAAACTAGAGCGCAAAAAGCTCTACCTCGCTCAACCCTCTCCCACGCAATTCGCCTTTATTATGGGCATAACCCTGTTGAATTCTATACAGAGGATTACTTCTCATACTTTGCAGCGATTGCGGAGACATTCCCTATTAACACCACCATCCATGAATCAGTGGAGGGCCACTACATCGATGTGGGCTTCACTGAAGCTGCCCTTGCTGACCATGCTGCCACCCTCCAGGTCATTATTCCACGCGGATCTCTTCGCATCTCCCGCACACGCTCTCACCTGGAGAAAATTTCATGGGTTACTTTTTCCAACCTACCAACGACTGTTGATCCTGAGTCTCTTAAACTGGCACTCCATCGTGGTTTAATGGAGTTTGGGTCTGTTCTTTCAGTGGACTTTAGCGTCCCCTCTTACTATGCTCCCACTCAAAGAGCTCGCACTGCTAGGGCGTCATTCATCCCCTCCCCCACTGTATCCCATAACATTGAGGTTATTCCTCGTGTGGCGGTAGTTGGGGCATGCCCTGAGATCTTTTTTGTCGACCCTGATCAGGCGCGCCCCCGGTGTTCATGGTGTAACGCCCTTGGACACTTGTATAGTGGCTGCACAGCTCGAAAACAAGCCCTCTTAGCCACCACCCAGGGGCCTAAACCAGGCCAAAAACGATCCCACATGGCTGCAGCAGCAATTCCACAACCCACACAATGGGTTCCCGTTCAAGACCTGTCCCCTGAGGCCTTACGCCTAGCAGTTGAAACAGCTAACCCCACTATTGGTGTGGGATACCTTTGCGCTCATGCCCCCCTTCCAATGGGCACCCCCTCCAATCTCCCAGAGTCAACTCCCTCTCTCACCAAGCGCAAGGCATCTCCCACAGGGTGCCCCTCGTCAGCCACCCCCACTCAGGGCTCCGCGGCACCCCCACCAACCCCCACCAGCGATTTATCGCATCAGCCCTCAGCTCCCAATGGAGCTATGCCCACCAGCATGGACTGGCAACTCGCGGCCTGCAGTAGAAGTGCCACCTCAAAGAGTCCTACCCCAACCCCACAGTCCATTTCGCGCGGATCCTTTGCAGTGTTGGAGGAAGTGAATATGGACTCAGACTCATCAAATGGGGACACCGCGGAGGTCACCATTGAGCACCCTCAGGTCCTTCCCCTGCAACGGAGCGGGGGCAGCATCCTAGGCTGGCTTACTGGGTCCTCCGCCCCCCACCCTCTCCTTCCCCTCAGAACCCTCGACGCTCCTCACGGATTGCAGCTAATAGTCAAGCTAAAGGACCTGCAATCCATCAACGCAAATGGGTTGCGGGACTTTAAGTGGAGAGCCCGCCTCCTCCAAAACTTCAGGTCAGCACAAATTGACATCGCTGCTGTCCAGGAGCCCCATATCCTCCCCCACGAACAATCTGCATGGAATGAACAGTTTGGAGGCAACTCCTTCTGGACAAACCATGCCGCCCTTATTGTTTTGAATCCCCGGGTTAAAACCCATTCTTTTTCACAATATCTAGGTGGCCGCCTCATACTGGCCAAACTCACCACTCCTGACTTCTCCTTCTTCGCTGCAAGCATCTACCTGCCTAATGCAGGTCAGGAGCAAAATCGGCTCTTGGAAGAGCTCCTCCAACTCAATCTCCCACGGAATACAGTTCTCTTAGGAGATTTCAACACAGCCATAAGTCGCGTCCGTGACTCTTACCCCCTGCAGCAAAGGAACGCCCTGGATCAAGTCGCCTCCAGGATTTCCTTCGCCTGAGTGGCTTTATAGATGCGCTTCCATCTGGCCTAGGTTGCATGACTAGGATCCAGTATGATGGAGGAGCTTTCCAGTCAGCGTCACGCATAGATATGGCACTGATTGGCCCCCTGCTAATTGGCCGCGTCTCCTCTCCCATCTCTCGTGACAACCATCTGAGTGATCACAGGTCACTCACCGTTGTCCTCACCACCACACTTAGACCGTCGCGTAGGTTCTGGCCTAGGGTTGCCCCAGCTCTTCTCAACAACCCCTTCACTAAGGAGAAGCTGTCTATGACCATCCGGGAGACTCTCACCTCCCCCCACCCCACCTGCTTGACCACAAGGCTAGATGGGCGGTGACCAAGGAGGGCATCACCCGCGTTGCTTACAACTGTGCCAAAGCCCAGATGACTGCAGCTCGCGCCAGAGTCAAAAGGGCGGAAGCCAGAATCAGACATCTAGAGCGAAACTGCCAGCCTTCGCCCTCTCCCAGATGGTTGGAAGACTGGGAAGCGGCGCAGGAAGCACTCCGCTTGGAGCTCACACTGCAGGAAGAACGGGCAGCAAACTTTACAACATCTCGTTACTATGCTCAATGGGAACGCCCCACCCGCTTCTTCTTTCAGAAACAGAAAGCCCGGTCAACAGCGCAGGATATTACTGCACTGAAGATTGGCACTACAACCACTTCAGATAAGGAGGAAATCACGCAGGAACTACACCGCTTCTACTCCAGCCTCTTCCATGCCACCCAGGTGGACCCATCGGACATCCAAGACTTCCTGTGGCGGGCTCCAGAGCCGCCCATTGACCCACGGGCTGATGAGGCTCTACTGGCGCCTATTTCCATCCAGGAGGTGATGGAAACCCTTCTGAAATCCCCACGGCTTAAAGCCCCAGGCCCAGATGGAATACCCTTTGAGGTGTACCTTCTGGAACCTGCAGTGATAGCCAGAACCCTCCGCGACCTCTTCGCTGCACTCTTGGTGAATGGCGAGGTCCTCCCCGACTCCAGAGGCTCAATCACGACCCTCATTCACAAGAAGTCAGACCGTGAGAACCTGGCGAACTGGCGCCCCATAGCGTTGATCAACACAGACCACAAGCTCTTCACGAAGCTTCTGGCCAACCGCATCACCAAATGGGTGTCACCTCGCCTCTCCCCATCCCAGCACGGTTTTATTCCGGGGAGGTCGTTATGGGACAACTATAATGACCTTCACGTGACTTTGACTGCTAACTCTCGTAAGGTGAATGGCTTTGTGGCTCTTATGGATATGGAGAAAGCATATGATCGGGTAGCCTGGAAGTATATTGATGCTTCCCTGGCCCGCTTCCATCTCCCACCCGCAGCTAGGCGCTGGATATCATCGCTCTATGACCAGCTCCACACCAGAGTCCTGGCGCCAATGGGTTTTACAGTGGCAGTACCAGTTGGGCAAGGTCTCCGGCAAGGGGACCCCCTGAGCCCTATCCTTTTTAACATCACCCTTGACCCCCTCTTGGCCTCCTTACAGGACAAGCTAACAGGGATTCTGGTCCCAGGTAAAGCCCCCACACGCACCATGGCATTTGCAGATGACACTGCCATTGCATTTGGCTGCCCTGGGGATGTTGCCCTCGCTGCTGTGACCATTGAGAGGTACACCAAGGCGTCCAACGCCATGGTCAACACCTCCAAGACAACAGTTGTACAGGTCGGCGCGCCCCCACCTTCCCCCCACCATTTGGTATTGAACCTGAGCGCGGTACCTTCCGTCACCTGGGCGTTCTCACCAACCAACAAGGAGTTGCGCTAAAAGACAATGAGGACTTGCTCCTTGCAGCAGTTAACTCCAGGATTGCCAGCTGGAACCGGCGGCACATCACCCCCAGGGTCGAGCTCTGATGGCCAATGTGTTCCTCCTCTCCAAAGTCTGGTTCCTAGCGCACGTCTGCCCATTCACAGATGCCTTTTATACGCGGCTCAATGTACTCCTCCGCTGTTGGATCTGGGGCTCAAACCATCCACCAATAGCCCTCTCAACCATTACCCGACCCTGCAATGAAGGGGGCCTAGGGCTTCTGGACACGCGATCCCACGCCACCACAATCTTCCTGAAGTTCCTTTGGCCGATTGTCTGCTGGGACGCGACCCCCATGCCCCAATGGGCGCCCGCCCTCCGCCAGTCAGTGTCAGCAGCTCTGGGTCTTCCTAGAGCATCTCTGACCTCATTAGGGGAGTGGCTCACAAACCACTCAGGCCATCGCCTAAAACCATCCTCATCCCCCTACTGGAACCAGGCTCTCCTTGCCCTGAAACGAGTAGGCGCGCGGATCCACCATGCCTTCCCATACAGAAGGGAAGGCCCTGGCCTCAGCCCACGTCGTCATGCAATTGTGCACAATGGACAAGTTGTCACAACTCGCCTCAACCCCCAAGATCGTCCTCCCATCCGCCCAAGACTCCTTGAGCTCCTCCCTCCCTCCGTGAGATTTGACCTTAAGGAATTGTGGAAGGACGTCTATCACCCCATCCTGTCAGCAAAGGTGTCCAACACCTTATGGAGAGTGCTCCACTGTTCATACAGGACAGGGGACCAGACTGGCCCTACCTTCCAGCACCGAAGCTGCCCCCGCTGTGTGGAGCCTATTGACTCCCACCTCCATCGTTTTTTCACCTGTCCAGGTGTCGCCGCATTTTGGCCAAAGGCCCGCGCGCTCCTCCATGCTCAGCCCTGGTCTGGACACCCTGTGCAAGACCTCATGTTTGAGCAGACATTGCCTGGTTGCCACCGACCCCTCCATGTCCTCGCCTATGCCACAGCCATCTGGACCATCCATAACTCCTTCCTTCGTGCTGCCTTTGACCAGCAGGTGTGGACCCTTCCACACATGATCACCCACTTTCAGGTACACTTTGAGATGGCCCTGAAGGTCTGCACTATGTCGCCAACCCTCCCCCGCTCAGTTGTCACTGCAGCACGGCTCTGGCGCGCAAACCCCCTCCCTTTCTCGATGCCTCCTCCCTCCCCTTCCCTCGCCTCAGGCTCTTAGGAGCCCAGGCGTAATTCAATAAACATCGATGTATCCCCCCTTGGGTTGGGACCATCTAGTACTAAAAAAAAAAGCCACTTTGACTATCCTTATCAACCATGAATTTAAATGACTGGGTGTTGGAGGGTTATGCTACTAACTAAAGCTTTAGGGAGATGATATAGTGCCTATATTCCTAATTGGTCTCCTCCAATAAAAATTCCCCTACCTGGTGGATCCTCCAGAATAAATTTAAATCTAGTAAGCATTTGAGGCTGAATTACCTGCATAATGACTGGCATGCTTTCACCAAACTGGAAGCAGACATTAGCCACTGCTATTTTAAGCTCACAATTCATCATAAAAACTGGTCCAGGATTGACATCTCCTATCCAGCGTAAAATCATTGGCAAAGAACCACCACTCACAGGACTTTTTTTACAAAAACCTGAAAAATTGAACATTACAGCTCCGCGCCTTCATCTACAATTACTGTATATGGATCTTACACTCAGCAATTTTCTGCCAAAAAATTGAGCAACAAGCTCTTTCATTACAATATATTGTTCTTGAATATAATCTGAACGTTATTGGATCAGCTCAAACAGATTTTTAAATTTTTGCGCCTGATTCCAGGATGCTATAAAGCCACATTACTGGCTTTTCTTACAAAATCGATTGTCATACACAACAAAGAAACTTTCTGCCACAAAATTCTAAGGATATTATACCATCAATGCTATTACTGTGGCTAACAATGATGATTGCTGATTAGGAATGGTCAGTGATGTTTGCTAATTAGTGACATAACTCCAGTTCCTTTAATTTCAACGGCATTTATGTTTCACCCCTTTTACTTTTTATCCTTTTATCTTTTTAATAAATATGGAGACTTAAAAAATATAGGGCGTACAATTATCAACCTGAAGGATGAAGGTTGACCCCTCTCTTAACACATTGATTGGGGTGTCAGATAAAGGACCCAACGAACAGTTATCAGCCTTTCCAGCATAAACACTCTTTGTGTAGTAGTTCTTTTGACTGTAGCTGAAGTAAAATGGTCTCAAAGCTGTAAACTAGCGGTGAGGTCAATAAAATGAAAAGATGAGGCGAAATAGACTACTTTATTGGGGTAAAAAGTGTTGATTTTAGGATGCATGGGGACGTGGCGTCTAGGGGACCTCCATGGCCCAGTACATTCAGGATCGCACATATTCTTCTGGATCAACCGTCTTGTCAGCACTCTTATTGTTATGCAGTGTCCTTGTGACCACAACATTTTTTTCAACTCCTTTTTAGCTTTAGAAAATGGAGAGAATTTAAAGAAACTTGCATAATTTTTTGGGCACGTGATTTATCATGAATGGTTCTATTATTGTTTCTTCAGGGGCTAGTCTTATTTGCAATGGTTTAAGATTTAAGTTGTCAAGACTCGATTTAGACATTGGGATTTTGACTCATTTTTATACTCTAATCCTAAAAATGCCACCCTCAGGATTCTGTTGGAGGAGAGTATTGGGCCAAAGGAATTGGCCATGTATTCAGTTCACCACTGTCCCCTGATTGACGTCAACAATTAAGTACTCAGGTTCACTTTATGAATGCCAATATATAGTCCATAACAAGGAAGGGCAAGCTTTTTTATTGACCTCCAGGTTGATGGTAATAGAAGATAATGATTAACCTAATTGAAAAAGAGCAAGGATGGTCGACTGACATTAAATCTAGGATGTATCCCTTTCTGTAGCAGTGACAATGCCTTGCGTTGCTGGGGTTTGAAGCTGGACAAACGCATTTGTTATGGCAATTATGACTATATCAGAGTTCTCAGGCATGAATGTATCAAGAAAGGGCTGAATCTACTTATTAATTGGGAACACGCCTTTATAGAGCTTCAATGGAGTAAAATTTACTGAATTGATGTTTGGTTATTTGGTAAATAATCAAGGCGCTGGGGAGATAATGGCTCAGCGAGTAGAGTCAGAGGCAGCTATCTTCTGCAGGATAGATATGAGGGTTCCATTAGCGCGTTTCACCACTCCATTGGAAGAAAGTTTGTAAGGTGTGGTGAAACTTTTGGATAGTTTCAAGAAAAGAAAAGTTTGTTCTTAGACTATTATGAGGTAAAATTTATCTTTTTTAGCACTAGTGGTGCCCAACCCAAAAATGGGGAGCCGCCACGCATCTTTATTTGCATTTGGGGCAAATAAAGGAATTATTATAAATAAATTTTTTCTAATATGGCGCCTCAGCTAACGGCCTAGAAAGCCATATCAGAAGGGGAGGAAGCTTTGGGAAAACTTTTGTCTGGCGCACGCTTTAGCTGGAGGACCATTGTGGACAGCATTGGGGTAGGAGCATCAGCGACATGGGGCATAAGGAGATATAGTTGTGGGTTTTCTTCATTCATGAGGCCAGAGGTGTCCATCACCTCAATGTATTGAGCAAGTTGATGCTCAGCTAAAGTGATGAGAGCAGGCACACAAGTAAATGACTTGATGCGCCGGCGGGTTTCAAGGTAATTAGGGTCAAAAAGAGAAGGTTTAGCTGCATCAATGCAGTTGCGGCTCGCTAAAAAGCCAGCTCCATGAGGTAAAATTTATCCTATAGTCAAAAAGTAAAGTTTGTGGTCATCCATTCTGGGTGAAAACTGATCATATAAGGAATAAGGCTGTGGCTTCTGTGGTGGCAGAAGGGATAAATAATTGCTTCAACACATTTGGTCTAAAGGTCCACGGCTAAGAGCATATTTATGGCCATGCAACCTGGCGGGTAGAGGGCTCACTCATCGATGCTAATGACATTAACGGGACCTGACAGGGCCATGACTGAGCGTTGATATTGGGGCTGACCCGATCTTGAAATTTACAAGTCATACAAGCCTCTAGATATTCTTGGATGGTCTCGACCATTCAGTCCCAATAGATCGTTTTTTATCCATCTGTGGGTCTTCTTCACTTTCCAGTGTACCACAGTTATATTCCCTTCTAGGATAACATCAGTTTGTGAAGAAGGTCTGATATAAGGGAGCGATTTCTTTTTGACTTCCTTGTACAGCATTCATAACTCAATCTGAGTGTCATGAGTCATTTTAAAGAGCTCAGCTTGGATCTTATGAGTCTCCAAGTTCCATCATTCATGTGTGCCAATTAGAACATAAGTTAGTACTCCTTGGGGGTCAGGGCAGCAAGTACTGGCATCTTAAAGACCATCGACGTTTTGAAGAATTTCCCCAGCGTGCTGGACCATAGTGAAATCATAATTCTGAAGCCTCCGAGCTTATCTGGAGGACAAGTTGTTTGGGTCTTTATCTTCAGCAGCTATCAGAATGAGGAATGTTCTGTGAAGATGGTAAATGAGTTCCATAGAGGTAGGGATTAAGTTTTTTATCACCAATATTGCAATTAGTTTGAGCAACCATCAGATCATATTGTGTTAGTTAATACTAACTTTTCAATAATAACTTAAAAATCGGGTTTGATGGCGTAAGAAGTCTCTAGTGAATGGCCCTTGACATCATATGGAGTCACAAAGTTGTTTTTAATTTCTTTGCTATTTCCCAACGCAAAAGATTAAAAAAAATCAGCAGAATAAAACCTATATCCCTTGTGCAACTTCTACCTCCTCAATCTAGTACTTTCTTTGGCTCTTGGCCTCAGCAGATTATGTCCTCTTCCATTAACAATATCCTTACTCTCTATTTTGTCCCATGCGCCAGTGTATATCATTCAGTATAAGGAGACTATTTATGCATTTCATTGGAACCTCTATTGCAATTGTTTGATGGTGATGCCAATGAAGATCTTCCAAGCCCTGAGAATTCTTCAATTGGTCTAATTTGAATCTTTAGTCACTATTCTACCACTTTTGAGTAATGCTTAGTATACATGAAATGCACCAATAAGAACGCTTGTAGAAAGGCATATGTTGAGATTCTGATATGACTGGAAGATAAGTCCTGAATAGCTACGACTGATTGGCTATAATCCGCTGACCATTACTACTAGGGTACTATTAATTGAGTGCCTTGGGATGAGGCGATATTGGGTTAGATAGGATAGTTATTGGATTGCCTCCAAATAAGGTGATAAGGAGATATCGACATATAACAAATATTTAGTAGATTGCCTCAAACTAAGGCAATATTGAATTTTAGAATAGTATAAACTGCCAGAGCAGTGATAATATGTCTGAAACTGAATAGTTATAGCCAAAAGTTTGGCATTGACCAAAGTTGCTGATATATATGGGAGATGGGATTATTAGAAAAGGAATATCGTTAGTAGAGAAGTGAGAATAGAGCAGAGAGTTTCTGCTAGTAAATAGCAAGTTTAATAAAGAGGCGTCATTGTGGCAATTGATCAATTTTTTATTATATTTTTAAGTGTGTTCCGAGGACCAGCAATCTCCATTTCATCTGTATGATTGCTCAGTGGGTTTGGCCCTGCACAAACCCTTCTGGAGTATAGCAAGTATATCGCCCAAAATTATAACAGTGGTGCTCACAACAGGGGGCCCATTGATCAACCACCAAAAAGTTAATAATTCCCATTTGCCAACCATGCCACATCAGGACTGCTTTGATGGGGAATCCTCATGGAACACTGCGCTAGTCAAATATGTGGAACTCAAACTTGCTTTAGACACAGTGCTCAAGAAGCAGGATGAGCTCCTTTAGGAGCGGAATGACATAATGGATCTGCTTGACAACACGTTCAGTCAAAATGAAGATTCTCAGACAACAAAACAGGAAACTCACTAATTGCCTGGATGACAAATTAAATGACTGGATTTTGCAGAGCAAAAGTTGGATAGTAACTCCCTTTCCCCTCATTGGAAAATGGATGAACGACAAGAGGCTGCGTGAGGAGAATTGTATTATGAGGAATATGACACTGAATACCCAGTTGCTAAGATTTTCTCTTAAACTTTGGGCAGCATGAACTAATCCACTCAAGAGGGCATCTTTGGAGAAGATTATATAACAGAGAACCAATTCCCTCAAGTAAAGGCTGTACTGCCTACTGAAGGGACCCACACTACCTCAGAATCAGTGGACAGACCGACCACCACTGGGTCTAATGGAACAGTTTCTCATCAAGATACCGTTTATGGATCTCAACCCATTCCTCAGTATGCTCTAAAGGGTCGCGTTTATGAGCAAGAAATTTGCATCAAAAAGTTGCTTCTATTTATCATGATGGAAATATCCACGGCTTCTTTAAATTATTTGAGTTTACATTCGAAGGAGCCTCGGATTGGCTTAAAGTAAATTGTTAATATTCTCCTTGGATGTTGGGAGTGCTGACTAAGTCACCTACTATCTTCCAAGAAGTACCATTACATAACAAGAAGTGAAGAATACTGTGCTGCAGTTGTTTGGGGGTAAGACAAAGATGTCACAGAAAAAGGCTGAGTACTTGACCATTGAGTTCCAATGTAATAGGACCACACTGCCTTTGCTGACCAATTTACAGCAGAATCCCATGTGCTAATCAGGGTGTGGTTTTTATCCAAATCTGATGTGTGCATTTCAATGACCTACGCAGTGAAGCCATACTGCAAGCTTTACAATGTCATGACTCTGTTTTTGGAGGATAATGTACCCCTGCTCAAAATTGTTCAGTTTCTGCTCCATCTATCCCGCTACATTCCCTCCGCCCAATGCAGAGCAGAAACATACCGCCGCCGTTGCCAAACCTTATTATTTGGGGGAATTCACCTGTCCTGTTCAGATTCTGCCTAGTAACCCCCAGCCTTATTATAATCATGTGCTTCGCCTTGGCCAAGTTACCCCAGCAGTCTGACTTCTGCTACGGCCCTGCGTATGAAATTTTCAGCAGCCCAACTACCAAACTGGACCAAATTACGTCAATTGTGAACAATCACCCTATTGAACTGACCCTGGTTTCGCCAATTGTCAATAATCAAACTATCAGCCCAGATGTTATTATGAGAACCAAGGACACATACCCTACATGGTTAATTGTCTTTATTGCAGTCGCCTTGGACACCTTACACAGAGTTGCCCTAGCCGTCAAGTTCACTACGTGTAACAGGATAAAAACTACCAGGGAAAAGATGGAGTGGAGTAGATACAGGACTCTTTACCTCCGCTATCCCAACCCCAAATGTTCCACCTGAGCCTATTGTAGTATATTCAGAGGAAGACCCACAATATGATAATAGGTTTTTATACCAGCAACTGGTTAAAGGAGTAAATGTACTGCACGGGTGCATGCCAAGACTGCTGAAGATGAAGGACCTCAGGAGCAACTGAAGCTGTACTCCTGTCAGATGTTCGACCAAGTTTCTTCAGACAAGCTGGATTCCGCCACAGATGCGCCAACTCTGAAAGGAGTAAACGTTGCCCTTCCAGTAGACGCCATTGTTAAATAATACCCCAAAGTTGGTAAGGGGATAATGAGTTTTCTCAAAAAAAAAAAAGATCCCTCGAATTTCCACATATTAAACAGTAAATATTTTCTTATTCTGAATGTACATACGGTGACATTTTTGTAGCAAAAAGTTGAGTTGGCTCTATAATAGATACGGCGCCCCAATCAACATAATTATACTAAGTTGGTGGTTAAATTGACGTTAAAGCCTGATGTAAAACATTGAATGGTGTATGGTGTTGGAAATGAGGGTAAGTTATCACATATACCTTAAATTTATTGGCCATCTGACTCAAAGCCCGAGTGTGTTGGGAAGAAACCTTTCGCTTTCCATTGGTCAAGAAAGTCTTTATACCAGATATGAGGTCTAACGAGGCTATTACAATAAACAACAATTTTAGTGAAAATTTAGAAAGGAAGAAACAAGTAAATCTTATTATCTTTTTAGCAGAAATAAAAGGGAAATTGGGGAGGTGTCTAAGGGAAGATCCAAACAATCCAATCATAGATCTATAAAAATAAACAAATCAGGGATTTGGTAGCAGCCCAATTATCTCAGTTGTTAATGCTGTGCTCGTCACATGGATTGGGTTTAAATTAGAGATTAGTTAGCTCTGAGGGAACATTAGTTGACTAAGAAAGTTGGGGTTGACCCCTGACTTTTAAAGTCATCGAATTTTGTGGGGGATTTGCCCTGACAAAAGTTGGGCTATATGGTCGGATCAGGATTGATTCCTTATAGATGACACATCCAAATCTACCATTCAGGTAGGAATCATGACATATGGGACCGCTGGAGCAGAAAGCATGGTTTTGAATGGGGCGTACAGTGCACTACCTTTACATTTTGGGTCAATTGTTGTAGCCCTGGTGATAGTGCTACCTAACAATAATTATGACCTGGTAATTATGAACTGCTTTCATGTGACACTTTGATGCTGTCATTGATTTGATGGAGGAGACCTTCAAAATTCTGGGGCAGTGGATCAAAATTTACTTTACTTCCAGCGGAGTGCAAAGGGTCAAGTGCACATGGGACATATCAACCTTGCATACAGTAATGGGTGATTACAGTTGCTACCATTGAATAAAGAGCAAGATCAAGGCCCTTCCCCAGAAAATATATGAACGTCAAGGGCTGCCGCTCAGAACTGCTGGACTTATGCCCTTTTCTTCTGGACATCAAGTAATAGTAAATACTGAGTTAGAGATGGAAGTTTCAGCTGGACTTTATGCGGAGACCATTGGGCTTATCAGAAAATGTGGCTTGAGTTGCACATGGCTCCAGGCATTATATTCCTGGGACAAAGGGATATCAAGGTTTTACTAGCAAACCTACAGAACAAACCATTGTAAATTCTCTGGCATCAAATAGTGTCATATTAACACTTGACCTCAGTTGAGGAGGTCCTTTTAGTTCATGAGTTAGGTTCACTGGATAAAACTTTGTCTACCTATCGAGCTTCAGCCCAGCGTACTGGAAGTGGTACCATGTGAGAAACTAATGGGGCTTTTGGAAAAAAAGAACCAAGGGATAGCTTAACTAAAAATATAGAGAGATTTTTGCTGTTGATGACTATGATTTAGGGCGCGCTTTAGGTTGGTCCATTGATTGGACACTGGGGATTATCCTCCATCTGGTCTCAACTGATCCGCCAATCAAGGGCAGATGAAAAAGTTGTCACCAATGAAATATATAAGCTGCTGGAGCAAGGGATGTTCAAACCGTCCAAGAGTCCATGGTATTCATCCATTCTGATTGTAAAAAAGAAGAACGGTACCAACTGAGTGGTGATAGACTAAAGGAAGCTAACAGTATTACTTAGAAGGACTCATATCCCTTGCCTTGGATTGGCAATGCTTTGGATTGGTTAGGAGGAGCTCTCTACTTCACAGCAATGAGTTCTATATTACGTACTGAAAATTTGAGTTGCCTGTGGTGAAACAGGAGAAATGCGCTATAATCACATAAAAGGGGCTTTTCCAACTGAGTCATATGCCTCAAGGGATGTGTAACGCCCCAGCGACGTTCTAAAGGGCCATGGACACCATTCTTGGTGACCTAAAGCTATTGTGCATTCTTGTTTACCTTAATGACGTCAATGTTTTCTCCTAAACTTTTTCTGAGCACCTTGACCATCTAGAAGAGGTATTCCACTGGCTTGCTTAGGCCAACATCAACATTTAGCCTTAAAATGTCACTTTTTAAAGACCAGCTGGAATACCTGGGGTTTTTGGTAGACTTAAAGGGGCTGAAACCACAGCCAGCCAAAGTGGAGGCCATCCAAATAACCTTCCAAACAGTAGCCGTGACATACAAGTATTTCTGGGAATGGCCGCTACTACCAGAACTTCATCCCTAACTTTAGCTGTATTGGAGTTCCTCTGTTTAAGATATTAAAGAAGGATGCTGCGTTTGAATGGATGAACAATAACAATGCTCTTTTGATACACTTCAAATGGCTTTAATCAGTGTGCCAGTACTGTGCTACTTAAATTTTAATAAAGAGTTTATTTTCCAGACAGATGCATCTCTTTCCACTGTAGGGGCAGCCCACTCAAAAAGATAATGAGGGGGAGGAGCAACCAGTGGCGTACTGCATTCTGAGCCTGAATTGCCATGAGCGTAATTATACTGAGACCAAGCAGTAGTGCTTAGCGATGATATACATATATAAGCAACTTAAGGTGTATCTGCATAGAGTGAAGTCAAAAGTCATAATGGATCATGCTTTGTAATACTGGTTGCAGAACCTCATAAAGCTTGAAGGGCGTTAGCTCAAATGGGCATCAAACTTCAGGCTATGACTTTGAGATCCTCAACTGACCTGGAGCAAAGCACCATAACGCCAATTGTCAATAAAAACTGCTAACAGTTGCCATCACAGCAGATCTTAACAATGTGATGTATGATAAAATGCTCAGCAGAAAATATGATGACAACCTGCTTCAAGTCATAGCTGCATTAATCGAGATGCAAGCTTATACCTTTCAACGGAATGGTGAGTTGTATAAGCAGATTAAGGATTCTATGGTGAGCTTCCCATGACCCTCAAAACGGTCTAGCATCACCATGTGTGCACATAAGGCAGTCAGACATGGTGGTGTGCACAATATGTTGGATTTTCTATGCCCTTGGTATCATTGGGAAAGCATGAACTTCGACATACTTGAAACCATTTCCTGTTGCCACCAGTGCCAAGTGGAAAAACCGAACCACCAGAAGACTTCATACCAGTTAGTGATACCACATTTTGCTTGGCATACGGTTTCCATTGATGTTATTGGCCGTCTTCCAATGGGAGCTAACCAATACAAATACATTCTGGTGGCGATTGACCACTTGACTTGGTAGGTTGAAGCACAAGAGATACACGATTGGGGGTTGGTCACAGTGGCTAAGTTCATAATGGAATGTATTATCCAGCAACATGGCTTCCCCCAGTTCATCCTTACCAATAATGGAACTAACTTCATCTCCAACATACTTCCAGATTTGAACGAGCTTATGGCCATCCACAGGCTTTTATTGACTCCATATCACCCCAAGTCTAATGGGATGGTTGATTGAGTTAATGAGACTTTAATGAACATACTCCATAAATTGGTAGCAGATCAGCCTTTGAATTAAAGTTTTCTCCTTCCACCGCCATTTTCGCTTTATAACATTAGCTATCATTTTGCCACAGGGAAAAATTCCTTTTCAATTACTACATGGACGACACCCTGCGCTTCTGGCACTGCTCTATGTCTGCATAGAAGATACTGGCGGAATGGATCCCCAACGTTATTTGACTAACCTAGCTGACACATCAGTCAAGTCACAAACCAAAATGTACTCCTTCAGTTTGGAAAAAAGATAAGAAATAAGCCCTTAGATTGGGAGTGGTGTATTGGGCTAGCTCAGTTCAAGGATGGAGAGCTGATTCTAATCCATGACCAGCACGGGTTTGGTTAGAAGCACAAATTAGCCAGCATCTGGATTGGTCCATTTGAAATTAATGAGAAAACAGGTACTGACGCCAACACTATCAAGGACCCCACAAGCAGTTGGATTTTTATCCAAGTGCATTTGAAGCTCCTTTGGGCGTATAAACTATAGGAGACTTTTTGTCCAGTCAAGGTTGGGTAATGTCAAGATTCTGATATGACTGGATGATAAGCCCTGAATAGCTATAACGCATTGGCTAGAATCCGCCAACCATGATTACTAGTGTACAATTATTTGAGCGCCTTGGGATGAGGCGATATTGGGTCAGAAAGGATAATTATTGGATCACCTCCAAATAAATTGATAAGGCAATGTCAACATACGATGTATTTAGTAGATCGCCTCAAACTAAAGTTATAGAGAATTTAAGAATAGTATACTCTGCCGGAGCAACTGAGAATATGACAAATCTAAATAGTTCAAGCTAAAGGAGAGGTATTGACCAAAATCACTGGCATATAAGTGAGATGGGACGATTAGAAGAGGAAGATTGTTAACAGAGAAATGAGAAGGGAGCAGAGATTATCTGCTAATAAATATTAAGTTTAATAAAGAGGTGTTGTTTGGAAATTGCTCAGAAGCTTATTATATTTTTGAGTGTGTACCAAAAACTGGCGATCTCCCTATCTCCGTCTGAATTATCAGTGGGTTTGACCCTGTAAAAACCCTTCTAGCGTATAGCAAGCATATCACTCAAAATCACAACAGAATATCTAGGCGGAATTCCAAGAGTTAAAGGATCTTTTTTACGTTGTTAGATGGAATCTAGCTGATTAAGGTTATCATTGTGAGCAGTTGAGCCTTTGGAAGTACCCAATACTACAATTTGTTCTCCTGTTTATATAAAAAGATACCTTTAAAAGCGAAGCGTCTTTTTAGTTGTTTACTAAAGTACCTGTTCTAAAACAGTGCCTTGTTAGTATAATTTTTTTAACTGTACCTTTAAAATTTACGCCTAAGCGCCAATTTCAACAATCAACAAAATAACCAGGCACTCACGCTCAGTAATGCTAGAATTCCTATTAACTTGCTCAGGGTATTGCTGAGTTAAAGTACCGGATGATTGGCTCAAAATCATCGTTATGGACTATGATGGCCCTAAACGGTGCATCATTAGTGTTCATGAATAGAAAAAAGGGTTTATCAAAAGAAAATGGGTGAACTAAATTAGGCTACTACAAAGGGCAGTCTTCAGAGAATAAGATGGTTGTTCTTGTTCAGGATGCCACTATAAAGGGCACATTCTTTTGAAGGAGATAGACCAAAATTTTGGGTAAGTCAGTAAAGTGAGGAATGAACTGATGATAGTAACCCACCATGACTAGGAAAACTTGAGTATACTTAAGGCTCTGAGGGCGTGACATCTTCTTGATGGGCTCAACTTTATCTTGGATGAGTTGTATACCCTCTTTCAAGACCTTATGTCCATGGAATTACATCTCAATTGCAAGAAAGAGCACTTAAAAGGCTTAAGTTTTTTAAGCCTTTCTAAGATAACTAAATCTTCCAGAAAATTTTATATGGCTGCTGAAAAAACATGAAAAGACAGTGATGATTTGAGGTATTTTGAAAACACAGGACAACTTTGTGTCTCCTGGGATTATATCCATGGCGCGTTAAAAAGTGGCAGGCGCGTTGCAAAGGAACTGAGAAATCCTCATGAGTTCAAATTGACCTCATTGGCTATAAGCACACATTTGGCTCAATCTTTGAGGGCAAGTTCTACTTGTTAATAACTATTAGCGAAATCCATAGCAAAAATATTGTGTCTTGACAAGATTAGAAGAGAGTTGTTGATTTGGGCAATTGATAACTATATTTCTTAGTGATAGAGTTAAGGTGGTGATAGTCCATAATCACACGTTGGCTGTGATCCTTATAAACTAACAAGAGAGGAGAGACTCAAGGGCTACGCGAAGGCATAAGTAGCCCAGCTTAGAGTAGTTATTTGATCTCAACAGCCGCCTGAGCTTCTTCAACCTTACTTCTTCTAATAGGGTAAAGACCAAATAGGGGGAGCGTCCACAGACTATACGTGATATAGGACACAACTTTCTTTTTTTCAAAATCATAGGTAGAAGTTTAGAAGAGGTCTGAGTACTACTCCAATATTTTCTTAAACTGACTCTGTTGATCACAGGTGAGCTCTTTCCCAATACAGGTGTCGACCAGAGCTACAGATGGGGGAATTCTAACCTAAAAAGATCTTAGACTTTAAAAGCTCTCAACATCGTCAAGAGCCTCTACAGGAAGGAGGTGAACATAACCGCTGGAGTATTAATGCACACTATCCTAGGTTTGTAATTAAGGTTAGCCAATAACACCAATATGGATCCAGAATAGGCGTGATCTAAATTTCCCAGACAGTTTAATACCTTATTTACTGAAATGTTTTCTAGGCCTTAAATCTTTAACAGGTATCCAGAGGAAATTTTGACATGAACCAGGTGTCATTGACATCCTGGGACCTTGGTGGTATAGTGGTCGTCTTAGGCAAATAAAATGACATGCCTTCTTAGCCATTTACCACATGAGATGGTATCTGTATGCAAAAGCCCCTTACATGATACTTCAGTTGGATGATTGAAATTTCATCTCTAATAGGCAAGCCCAAGCTTTGAACTCCATTTTAGCGCCATGTGAGGTTTTGAAAACCAGTGGGACTTGTGTCCAGAAAGGATAAAAATCCCTTATCATAGTGCAATACAGAAAAATATTTTCAGAAAACTGAGTCCCAATGAGAAGGTCATAACTCAGGCTATTTAACGCAATGGTGGGAGTATAAATGGAACGCTTATAAAAGCAAATGTCTAAGGAAGCATAGCCCCAATGGAATGAGTACATTGCAGACAACTGACCCATATTCCAGGTAGTGAGTCAAGTTGGGTGCTACCTTGATACGCTTAATTAATTTGGATGAAATGACATTCACAGGAAACCACTGTTGATAATGGTATGAACAGGAGTTTAATGTAATTAAACTGTGACGCATGTAACCAAACTCATAAATTGCGGAAGTAGTGTGTAAAACATAAGAGATTCATAAGAAGAAGAGTAAGCAGTATCAATTTCTTTATTAACAATGGGTATCAAAATTCTTCTTCTGTCATGCCAACTCTGTCTCATTTGTTTTCCCAGATTGTTCTTGAAGAAGTACAGGGTTATCAGCGTTAAGTGCCTCGTCCTTTGTGCTGAAGGCCTTTTTCACGCCTCCTCAGCAATTCTTTTCCAACAAGTCTTAAAACTGCGACAGAACCCATTGCAGTAGGAGCGTTGAGGTCTGGAATTCTTATGGTTTTCAATGACGTGAACCTGAGGGCAGACGCAAGAGATGGATGAGGTAGACTTGAGATGTAAGATAGTCACAGGTATTTCATTAAGAGTTTCCTTACTTTAATGAATGAAATTAAAACCACAATTTTAGCCAATCATATACATTATGATCTCAGGATAAGATCCCAGAGCATAGACTGCAGCTACGACGTCATACAAGGTGATGTAGCTTTTGGTTACTAAGGGCTGTGCTTGGGCATATATTAAGCTAGCAAACTCCATAAAGTCTTTTACTTTGTTCAGAATGACACCCATGAACGCCTGCTTTTAATTGGCCAAAGTTTGGTTCTTTCTAAGTTCCTGGATCAGGGCAGTAATAACTTGTTCCCAGGTGTGGCATACTAGTATATGGGGAGTCATACTCTCCTGAGAGGTGCTTTTAAGTCCAAGGGTGTATCCCATCAGCTTAGACCAGGCGGTATTTCCGTTATTCAACAAAAAGGATCCAAGAAGGGCAACTGTCCCCTTGTATACAGGGCGATCTCGCCCAATGGTAGATGAGCGATGGGTGACAGCTCTTCCATTGAAAATCTAACCAACTGTCCCCGCACTTTCCTCCATGAATTAGTATGGTGAATTGAGTAAATCTGCGCTGAAATGCTTGTAAGCTGCCACTCCCATGGGACAAAAGGTTCTCATGAAGTTGATAGCAACAAGCCCTCAAAATCAAAGCCTGAGAGCCTTAAACCCTCAGCAACAATGCCCGACGGTCATGCTCATTCAGAAATTAGAAATTAAGTGTCAAATTCTTGGTTAAACTTGCCAATGGCATTTGGCCACTGGGAAATGTTATCGTAAGTTCAAAACATGCTCCAAAAACATTGGTGACAACGTCTGACAGGTGTGTACTATTTATTAAAGATGTTTCTAGTGCCAAACCCTCAGTTAAACTCAGTGATGACATAAGGCCATTAGAAAATTGTTGTTGCCAGTCTAAAGCTTCCTTTAAAAACATTGGGGACATTGCTGACAGGTATGTACCTTCTAAGACTAGTGTTGCCGCCAACCCAAAATTGTCCCCTCAAAAATTAAGTTCAAATTTTGATGCATCTTGCTTGACTGAAAGGATGCCAAAGTGATCAGGTGCAGGCAGGTTAGTATTCCAAACCCATTCCTGACCTTTTGGGACTGCCCCTATATGGAGTGGCCTTGGGAGGTTCCCATTGGCCATTAGTGAGACACCATTATGCTAACTATCGAAAATGTGGGGAAACTGGAATTTGGGCATCCAAGGTTGAACTGACAGTGACTTAGCCCGCCGCTGACAATTTCAAATTAGGTTCAAATTGAATTAGTTTTACCCCACGCTCAAAGTTTGCCTTGTTAGATTAAATCTTAAGGGCCTTGATCCCAAGACTTTCCAAGGTATTCCCCAAATCAATCATCTACATAAGCAGTCTTAACACACTAAGAAAATTGACGGTTGCTTTCCCCTTTTTAAATCTAATAAAGTCCAGTTTCCAAAGTCCTTACCTTTATCATGATGAAATTCAAACCCCTAACCTGATAATATTTTTACCAGGTCCCAAACCTGCAGGCCCTGAGGCCATGATTGCAAGGTTCATTAGTGGGTTTTTTCATATTATGACCCTTTGGTGCTTGATGGCAAAATTTCTGTTAAATCATATAAACGTTGAACAAGCAACAGTGCCTCTGGCATTCGGCTTGCCATTTGAGTTTTTGGCATCCAGAATGGCAGGTCAGTCTGAACTTAACATTCTGCATTCTTGACATAATCAACCGTCTATTATTTTTAGCCATTTCCGCCCTTCTCATCAATATGAGCGCAACAGTGGTCATCTTCTATCAAATAACAAGGTTGTGAAGGAGTTTTATTATGGCTAAACTGCACCAGTATCTTTAACTTTGACTCAGTCCGCCCTCCAAAATGGAATTTTCATGCTTGAAGCCACCAATGTGGCCCTTTTTTTGAATCCCAACCCCAAATCAGTACTAATATTGATTCAAAAGCTGACGCTGCCCCTCGCGCCCATGTTAGTTTATTCTGGCACTCTGGCTTATAAATCATCAGTTCCTGTCGCAAACCTTGTGATTTCCCCCAATCTAGTTGCAAATTCTCCCTTATTAACAGTCTTGAACTTATCTACCAATAAAAAGAATTATGCCTACATTTTATTACCAATGAAAATTAGTATCAGATCGCAACAGGTGTCTTTCATGGCCTTGGTTGACACTATGTAGCGGGTAACTTTATGAGTCTTGAGTTGGCCCACCAACTTGTTCTTGACCTGGACATGAGTCCTAAGGTGGTGGTCGCTTTGTCAGCCTCCCAGCCAAAATACAAAAGTATGGCGCCCAGTACTTTTCTCAGTTCATCAGTTTAGTTTTTGTAATCATTTTTCAGCAACTCCTAACCTCATGTTCCCAGAAATTTTGAGTGTGGGCTGGTGATGTTAACAGCATGTAAGGATTCACCTTGAGTCTAATATGCTGTCATTCTCCAATGGTCAGACGAAGGGCGAGTTTCCTTTATTGGATACTCTTACTAAAACACAAGGTCGCAGTTCAATCACTTCCCTTGTTTCCCCTGGAGGCCCCCATCAGATTTTCCAAAAGCATTGATGTGTTATCGAAATATTTTCAGCTCTGAGAAGGCAGAATGCCTTCCCCCACACAGAATTCAACTTGGAGTTTTGTACAATGGTGCAGGTAGTGAACTTAAGCTTCCCACTGTACCATCATATA
Organism: Massospora cicadina; assembly: GCA_022478985.1. Classification (NCBI taxonomy): domain Eukaryota; kingdom Fungi; phylum Entomophthoromycota; class Entomophthoromycetes; order Entomophthorales; family Entomophthoraceae; genus Massospora; species Massospora cicadina. Next base: position 32,927 of record JAKSZP010008347.1, read on the forward strand.
GCGGAGGGGGATGTTGCCCTTAATGAATGGTTGGATGACATGCTTAAAAAGGGTTGGTTTTCAAAGAAACTTCCCCAATCGCCTCTCCCATCATCTTCGCCAATAAGGCAATGGTTCCTTTCATCCCTGTGTGGATTACAGTCATCTTAATATGATCACAGTTCACGATCTCTACCCTCTGCCTTTGGAACAAATAATGGGGTAAGCAATTGCCTAATTTCGTGTGTTCTCAAATCCTGATCTTGTTAACTCCTTCAATCAGATTCAGGTGAAGGAAGTCCAGGAATAGTTTATCGCAATCTGAATGAAATGGGGAATTATTAATTTAGAGTGATGCCTTTTGAGCTAATTAATGAACCAGCCACGTTCTAAAGGATGTTGATAGTGTGCTGAGTAATCTCCAGTTCACCTGCGCAGTCACAATCATTAATGATATCTTGGCACACTCCCTTACTCCAGAACAACATGTTAAGGACTTGGAGGCAGTAATGGCTTCCTTACATAAGGCGGACCTCTTCAATTTATAAAATTGCGAGTTTTACAGGGAGGAGGTTATCTTCATGGGCAATCCTTTTTTAGCACTAGATGGTCTTCATGGGAAATTTCAGCTTGAAAGATGGGTACGCCATTCCCTCAAACAAGATATGCCATCCACAAATGGCCAACTCCAACAACCCAAAAGCAATTGAGAAGCTTGTTGGGCACTAGCATTTTCTTAAAAAAATTCTCCCCTGCCCTATCCCATTTAGTCGCTTACTTCATTTTTTCACAGATAGAATTGTCCTCTTTTGTTAAACATCTTAGTGCCAGAAAGCATTTGAGTCAATTGAAGAGGTGTTCTTGTCACCCACCATCTTAAAACATGAGACTCTCCAAACCCTACGTTGTAGCATGCGATGCCTCATCCATTGCGGTGGGGGAATTTTTGCTTCAGGATCATGATAGGGTGGAGCATCCAGTCACCTATTTTTCCTGCAAGTTCTCTCTCAACAAACATTCCTGGGCCATCTATGGTAAGGAGCTGGCAGCTATAGCATGGACCTTGACCCCTGGCGGTATCTCTTACAGGGCGCTCAGCATGAGTTAACGTGCACATGGACCACAAAGCACTTCTTTACTTTGCAAACCACAGAAGTTGGCACACCGGCAGGCTTAACCTACTGGAATTTGTGTAGCTCTAACTTCATTTATGAGTTTGTATTAGGAGCGTTGAATGGTCTTCTAACTTTTAAATTCTAACCCCTCACATTAAAATGTTGATTCATATGAGGCGGATCTGGTCACAGTCATTCCCCCACCCAAATTTTATCCATCATACCTTCCGTAGTTTTGGCGGTGGACTTAGCTCCTGATGCGCCTCTAGTTTTCCGAGTTTTAGCAGACCAAAAGGCCTGTGCAGAAGGTGTGAATTTTCTGGGCAGTAGTCTCTTCCTGCTTCAAAACATTATACTAAATTTCTTGGGCGAGGGTCTCATTCAATTTCGGTTGCAGGTTTGGGTTTCTCCCCTCCTTTGAGCCAAAGTGATCCAGGAACTCCACAATCCTTTAACACAGTCGGACATCCAGGGAATAAGAAATGTATTGGCTTAATCAAGAATATCTAGAATTGGGCAGGCTTGTCAAAAGAGTTTAAAGCCTGGATTTCCAACTGTGTAACTTGTGCGCGGGCTAAGTCTAATTAGATAGGAAAAAATAGTCTTCATCGCCCCTTGCAGAAGGCAGAGGGTCCATGAACATCGGTGTCTGTGGACTTTATCATTGAACTTTCCCTGTTCTAATGGGTTTACAGTGGTGGTTATCAATTGCTTCATAAAATTTCCCTATTTACCCCATGTTCTTCCTCTATTACCTCAGAGGAAACTTCCCGATTCTTTGTGCGCCATGTGTTCTCTATATTTGGCCTTCCACAGGAGCTTGTCAGTGACCGCAGGCCCCAGTTCATGGCGCAATTGGAATGAGTTCTTGGTGACCTTGAAGATTACACCCTGTCATTCTACTGCATACAACTCCTAGTCAGATGGGCAAACCGGATGGGTAAATAGATCCTAGAACAGTATCTGCGTTGCTACGCTGCGGCAGCTCAGGATACCTGGGCTGATGACCTCCCTCTCGCTCTTTTTGCATATAACAATGGAACCATGCCTTCACTGGGATTTCCCCATACGAAGTAACTTTGGCGTACAACTACTCTTTCTCAATTGGCTCGTGCCTTATACTAGAAGTACCAGCCTCCTTTAATCATGCCCAGCATATATGAGCCACACAATCCTTGGTTTTGGAGCATTTGAACAAGGCCATAAGTTACTAAAATGGTTTGCGTGTCAAAAGAGTCTCCCCACATATGAGATAAAAGTAGGTCCATATGTTATGCTTGACACGCCACATTTGCAGATGCAGGTGCCCTTGCATAAGTTTGCTATTAAACGCTTGGGTCCTCATCTGGTGGAGGAAGATTTTGGCAATGTTACTTTTAGGTAGAAAATCCACATTACTGAAAGCAACACTCATTCCTCCATGTGTCTCAGTTGTCCCCATTCAAGGGGGCAATCCCCTTGGATCCAGAGCCAATTGTGATTGAGGGTGCAGAAGAAGCTGAAGTATAGGGCATCTTGCCTCCCACAAATCTTGGCAATCAGTCCAATATCTCGTCGCTAGGAAAGGCTATCTTTACTGAAAGAATAGTTGGGTCAGAGCCTGATATTGCGCAAACTATTAGGAGCTGGTCAAGGCTTTTCATGTCACCCACCAAGAAGCTCCCCGTCCTCCCCCAAAGATTGCTGCTTTAACAGCGATTAAATTTCTGAAGGCCCACAAAAATGTGGTCCTCCTTAGATCCTGGTGGTGGCGCCCCCTTTGCAAAAGGGAAGGGTAATGTAAGTCCAGGGGAGTATCTCCTCAGCTTAGACTGGGCAGTATTTCTGTTACCCACCAAAAAAAGAGAGAAAAAGGGAGAGAGAGGAGGGCAGCTGTCCCCCTTTTCTCACAGCGCAATCTTGCCCAATAGTAGATGAGCGATGTGTGACAGCTCTCCATTGAAAATCCCACCACTTGTCCCCACACTTTCCTCCACTAAATTTGTTCGGCGTTTTGAGGAAATCTGAAATGAAATACTTGAAAGCTTCCACTCCCATGGTCCAAAATGTTCTTATGAAGTTGATGGCAATAAGCCCTCAAAATTAAGGTCAGAAAGCCTTTAACGTTTAGCATCGATGCCTAATGGCATGCACATTCTTTGAATAAGGAATTAAGTGATAAATTTTTGGCAAAACTCCCCAATGTCTTTGGGACATTATAAATGTTGTCATCAGTTTACATCCTGCTCCAGAAACATTGGGGACATAGCCTGACGGGTGTGTACCTCTTTTTAAGGATGTGTTCAGTGTCAATCCTTATCTAAACTCACCATTAGCATTAGACCATTTAAAAGTGTTGTTTCCAATATGGAACTTTCCTCAAAAAAATAAGGGACTAAGCCCTACGGGCATGTACCTCCTAAGACAAATGTCAAGGCCAGCCCAAAATCCTCCCCTCAAAAAAATGGGCTCATTGTTTGATGCATTTTGCTTGGCTTAATGGATGCCAAAGTGACTTGGTGCAGGCAGGTTGGGTATTCCAAACCCATTCCTGGCCTCTTGGGACTGCCCCTACATGGGGTGGCCTTATGAGATTCCCGTTGCCCATTGGTTGAGACGCCATTGCTCTAAATGTCAAAAACGTGGAGAAACCACAATTTGGGTATCTGAGGTCAAACTGAATGTGACTCAGCCCAATAGCGACAATTTTGAAGTCTGTTTTAATTTAATTAGTTTTTCTCAAGCTCAAAGTTCGCTGGGTCAGGTCAAATCTTAAGGTCCCTGATCCCAGTCTTTCTAAGCTATTCCACAAATCAATTGACTATTTAACCAGTCATAACATACTTTGGAAATTGATGGCTGGTTTTCTCTTTTCAAGTCCACAAAAATCCCGCTTACCAAAATCCTTACTTTAATCATGATGAGATTTAACCCCCCAAACTGATCATATGTTTACCAGCTCTCAAACCCGCGGAGCCTGGGGCTCTGATAACCTGATTTGTTTCTGGGTTCCTTTTTACATTTATGACCCTTTGGAGCTCAATGGCAAAATCTCTTCCCAATCAAATAAATGTCATTCAAGCAGCAGTGCCTCTGGCATTTGGGCTTGTCATTTGGATGTTTGGCATCCAGACTGGTAGGCTTGTCTAAACTTAACTTGCTGCATTCCTGACACACTTTCAGCACTCAGCAACATGAGCGAGTACCCATGCTGTGGATTGTATAAACTGTTATTATATGATTTTTTGATATGCATGATGCATCACAGCATTCTTTTCAAGTAGCACATTTGGCTAAGATTATTCAAATTGTCAACATACTAAAAGATCATTTTCTAAAATTTCATGGAGGTTAGCTCTTTTCCTCCCTCACATAAGAATATTATGTCAAAAAAAAAAGAAGAGCTGGCTCAGGTCAGCGTGCCCACAAATTTGATCAAAAGGTTCCTATAGGTGCATCTGAGTCTAATGAAACAGCCTACCGCTTATAAGGGATTTTGGGTGTCCAAGAAACTAGGGACACTCAATGTCCCAGGATTTAGGGCTTGTATCAAAGGCAAAAAACTAAGTCCCCTGTTGTCAGGATTTTACTGAATCCAATAAAATTTGAGTCTAGTCCTTCAAAGATGACTTAATTTTTAAAAAATTTTAGATTTTGCACTAAAACACATTACTTAAAAATGAACTTTAAGAAAAAACTGTAGGGAAACTCATTTGTTCATAGAAATATTCAGTTTTTTATAATACTTAGGAAGTATCATAGATTACAATAAAATAGTTATCACGATAATATATATAACTTATAGATCAGGTAGAATATGATAATCAGGGTAATCCAAGTGATGCAGAAAGCTCACTTATCCCCTCAGTGGTTCAATTGGTGGATAATTCAGTTTTATTAGCTGATTTATTTGTTTATAATTAGCAATAATTGATGGTAATCGCTTGTTGCTTCAAATCATAGATTTCAGACCTAGTATGATAAAGGCCCAATGATATATCATATAAAGTAAATATTAAAAATATTGGTACTAACTATAAACTGAATGATTAACACCAAGTTAAGGTTCAAACTTAATTGGAAGATCCTGACTAAACCCCTACAAGCCATGACTAGGGGTGAAAGTTGCTTCACATAAAGTTATAGTCAGGTTTGAACGTGATTTGATGGTCAATATCATTGACTAACCTTCGAAATTGTAGATTTAGATTGGCTGAAAAGTTTGAATAATTGTCATTTAGTGGTACATCTCACTTGAGAATTTAAGTTATTGATCTGATAGCAATTTCATGAAACCATTTTTTAGGTTCACCAACATAGCTCACATGATTTTATGTTTTCAGCTCCAGCTTGAGGTTGATATAGCTTGTCAAAACATCAATTTGTTTAGTTTGATAGTCATATTAATTTTTAAAACTCTTATTGTGGCTGAAGTGTTTGTTTTCATTTTTAGATGTGTGGGATTCTAAAGGTAGTTTTACCTCTTATGCATCATCTTTAGACCCTGAAAGCTCTGCAGAATCATAGGTTTGCATTCTTTAATCTCTGGTAACTCAGTAGGTAAAACGCAGGTAAATTAAAGGTACTAAGTATTTAAGGTGGCTCTAAAGTTTGGTTTGTTAGTCTCAGCCAATCCTTTTTAAGAGATATAGTTAAAGGTCTGATTATGAGGTATAAATGCTGAAATCCGAAATCTGATTTACTCTGGTATGTGGATTGGTGGATTAGGTGTTAAACCATATAATCTAGATTTTTAATCAGGTGGATTAGCCTTCAAATGAAGTCTTAATTAATTGATTGAGATTTTTTTGTAAAATTCCCAGAAATGTCTGATTTAGTGGCGTTTATAATAGATTGGATAGTTAAGCCCTTAATTCGTTTTTTAGACAATATCTTTGCTCTGTAATTTAGTTTATTTTTATGAGATCCAACCTAGATCCAGATGGAGTTTATTTATAAATTAAGTTCAGACAAGTAACCAAAAGTCCAACATGTTATGTATTTACCATCAAATTTTATATATTAGACAGAATTGAATTCATATCATCATACTGTTGTTAGATCAGGTGGTTTGGGTTTATGAATCAGCCTCGAGGCCTAATTAATGGATTGGATTAATTGTATAATCTAATCTGGGTGGCTTAAATTTTTTGGCAACAATGAGACTACCTAAATTGCTTCAATCGAGGTTGAGGTAACCACGAGACCCTTCCATCTGGCTTATATAACGTAGTATAATAAAAAGATAAATAATCTCACTAATGCAAAAACTTATATTAAATATGTCAATGGAGATTAATACCCCGACTAAGCTGTGTGAGGAATTCCAATTGGGGGGAGGTTTTCTTCCATACCAATTTCAAATTAAAAACTCAAAGAGCTAATAAAAAGCAGAATAGTGGAGTACTCGGGGTGAGTTACAATGTCAGTAGAGTAGGACTACATAAATTGTTAGTATAAGATAAAAAATCAATAGGCTGATAATTAATAGTGATAAAGGGGTGTTGGGAAGTTAATATGACTGGATGATACGCTACCCATACTGGTGGATTGGAGGGGGAATTGAGATGAGTCCTGAGATATATGGAAAAGGTATAAGAATTGTAATAAATCAAAATGATGCCCATTACAAATCGAGGGAATTATGCCAAGATTTGATATGAATAAGAGCTTCTAGAAATGGAAAGATGATTAGAAGACTACCAAACTGAGGATGCATCCAGCTTGTGGAACCAAGATATAAAAAGTTACATGGAGGATTTATAAAAAAGGTATTTTCATGATTAGGTGGTTGCAGATAAGTCTGCATTTTGTATTAAATAATAAAGGCCAAAATTAGGGTGGTAGCTCTATATATAGTGTATCAAGTTTTATTAAAATGGCGATATTGAAATTGTCTGATTTGGTTGCTCAGTGGCTAATACCCTGTGCAAACTGACTCAACGAAATCAAGCCTATACACTGGAAACAACAGTGGTGCTCACTACAGGGGGCCACTGGTCAACTGTATTTCTTTGACGCTAAGATATGATGATGAGCCCTCATTTGTTCCAACAAAATTTGATCAGATTCTGCATGCATCATGCTGAAGAAGCACAGGAGGCACCTAACAATGAACTGGTATTATTTACTGTAACTGAACTGGGGGATGATGAAGTTATGATTAATCTGAAATTAGAAAACTGCCCTGATTTGATGTCTGACCAACAAGGATGCTCCACAAATGTGACTCCTCAGCAGCTGCAGGATATTATGGAGTGGCTGTTGTGCGGGTATTAACTATACAAAGATGAGGCGGGGGAATATGCCCTGAGTTTGTTTATAACCAATGATAACAAGAAAATTGCTACGCCCTGTACATGTTTTATCTGGATGTGACTACAATGGGGTTGGCTTGCCGCCTTGGTACTCACAGAGTTGAGGAGTATCTAGTTGCTTATGTGCAACCAACTATTTGCCAGCTACTGCATGTGCTGGCTCACCAAGTTATAGAAATTGGAAATGTATTATGGTTCACTTGAGCACAGTAAAACAATACTCACCTCCTGTTCAACTACCTCAATCACTCATTTTTGGAGATACAAGGGGCGCTGGTACAGATGGACCATCATATTGTGGATGTCCATCGTAAATTGGACATTCTGGTACCGCAGTTAAATCTAGAATTACCCTGGGTATTAGGAGAACTGTTGGATTAGTATGGCTTATTGGCAGAGTGGATTCAGGATGTAGCAACATTGGAAAATAGTACAGAGCGCTTTATAATGGATTTAGCTGAATGGGTGGCAGCTCCCAAAGCCATGATTGCTCAGCTTAAGGAAAAAATGACACTGATGGAACGGCAGGTGGTGGATCAAGTTGGTTCCTTATCAGCTGAATTAACCCAACTTTGTATCAAATGGAGTAACCAGCAAATGACAGATAACGCGCTTATCCTTTGGTTGACAAATTCCCCTATATCAACAGCTAATTTATCATATTACAAAACTGGAAGTTGTTAGCCAGGATGAGCACCGTCAAGCCTTTCCTTTTACAATTGATGAGACAAGAGAGTATGCGGACATGAAAGGGTGGCTTGATACCCTTTGATGGGCCAACTAGGAATTGGTATGGGAACAAACCTCCCTTTCTTAACCAATTAAATGATGCTAATCAACAATTGGATAAAGTTAGCCAGCAGCATGCACACATGCAAAACATAATTGAAGATGTCCTCTCATGACTACAAGACGTGGAGCAGGAACTGAATGCTGATTGGGAATTCCACTGGGAGTTGCAACATCAGTATGAAGCACTGCAACAGGAATTCTAGCATGGATGATGTAGATACTATTCAGTTAAAGCAGAGCAGTTGATCAACAAACATTTCGTGTAGAATGCCAGAGCTGAGGAAAGTGGTTTAGTTAGTGGAGATTCAGGGGAAGAATGCTATGGATCAGCAAACAAGTATCCCTTGGGCGTTGTAATGGACCCCCGTGCAACACTACTTCTTCTGAGTCCTTTTCGACAGAGTCAAGTCCATCTGGCATTTGTACGATAATGCACAAAGGGGTGGTTCCCTTAGTCGCTATGGAACCAATTCGCCTCCTCCCCGCAGCAGGAACCTGGAGCAAGGTGAAGTTGTTAAAATCAAACAATTACCTCCTTTCAGTTGTGACAGGAATCTACACAGTTACTGTAAGCGTTTTGAATTTGCCATGGAAGGGGCTTCTGATTGATGGAAAGCGAAGCTGTTGCCGTTCGCTCTAGATGTGGAAAGCGCTGATCAAGTTACCTGCTATCTTCCAGATAGTTCAGTATCCTACAAAGAAATTAGAGTGATTGCTCTCTGGCTGTTCAGGGGCGCTACCAAGATGGCCCAACGGAAAGCCAATTTCATGACTAAACAGTTGCACCAAAATGAGACCCTGTTAAAACTTGCTGAATGTTTCTCAGCGGAAGCACATGTAATACTTAGCTAACATTTTATCCACTGAGGATGTCAGTATAGTGATGATGCCGGCCATCAAACTATATTGGGAACTATATAACACTATGTCTCACGTTTTGGATGGAGATGCTGGACTTATCTGAATTGTGAACACCTTACTACGACTCTCTGAAATGATAAGCACCCCCAAAATAGCCCGAAGAACCTCTTCTGTCTCTGCTCCAAAATCTTCTGTCTCTGCTCCAAACTCTTCAGGATTTGGGCCGCAGCAACCGAGCTATCAACTGCTGGAACATATTCGTCCATCATACCAATCAGCGGACCCTTTCAGCCTGATTACGCTCCGCCAGTTCATCCACAACCCTGGAACCATACCATCAACTTTTGAACTAGTCCTTACACTGCAAGCTAAATACATGAACCTTTTATGAATACTTGCTTCCAGTGCAGACGAAGAGGGCATTATGAGGGTAATTGCCCTAGCAAACCACAAGTGTATGAAATGCCAACTGAGAAAATCGAGCAGGGAAAAGCTCAAGTGGAGTAAAGATGGGATGCTCTACCTCCGCTAAGTCCAATTCACTTGTCCCTAATGATTCCCAAACATCTCTTTGGGTAGAATTTAGAACTCAATCGGATATTTTTTGTTACAACAACAGCTTCCATCAGATACCCCTGCCTCCATTTATGAGAGTAAAAATTCACCACAAGCCCCGAGTTCTGCCAGGATGTGCAGAGCCATATGCGTGGCAGATCCTGGAACATACTGGCACAAGCAATGTATATCCCTCAACAGACGTCACTTCTTTAGTAGGGTTAATGTAGCCATTCCGTTGGAGAAAATCTCTAGTGAGTATCCTCAGGTTGGCAAGGGCATTTCCTCCTTTTTGAGTAACACAAAGCCCTTGGACGTACATTTAATAAACACTGATGGTTCTTCTTACTTGGAATGAACTTACTGCGACATTTTCGTTTAAAACACAAAAATCCGCGCTACCATAGACACCAGAGCCCCTGTGAACATAATCTACCCAGTTGGTGGCTAAGCCTCTGTTGAAACTGGATGTGGACCATCGAGTAGTATACAGGACCATTGGGATGCATAGCACTGTGTCTGTAGGAGCATATAGTGTGTTGCCTTTACAATTTGGATCAGTCTGGGCTTCCTCTCTGGCGATGGTTTTGCCAAATAACAACTACAACATGTTAATTGGCGCAGCATTTATGAGGAAATTTGGTGTTGTGATAAATATGACGGAGGAAACTCTTACTATTTTAGGCCAACAGATCCCTGTTTATTTTACTTCTTGTGGAATCCCAATAGATCCATTCCGCTCTAGTCAAATCAATCTAGCGTTTAGTGATGGAGTGATTCCTGTTTGTTTTTGATGACTGAAGCGGTGGACCAGGGCCCTCCCCAACCAAATTTATGAGTATAAAGGAATCCCGCTTCAGGCAGCAAGTGCTTTGAGCCTACCGTCTGGACAACAGTGCATAGTAGGGACTGAGCTTGAAATCAATGTCCCTAAAGGGCTTTATGGAAAATTTTGGCGCCTCACCAGCACTTGCGGCTTGAGCCACATGTGTCTCCAGGGTTAATGCTACCTGGGAGTGGGGAGGTGAAAGTGCTGCTAGTGAACTTACAGAAAAAGACAATAACAATCAGCGGCACCAAGTGGTTGCTTACCTACACTAAGTCCTATAGAGGAAGTTCGCCATATTCATGATTTCAGCTCATGGGAGGATCTCAGACTACCAGCAAGCTCATTGTTTGGTGTATTGACCATGGTTCCGCGGGAAGCGCTTACAGGATTATTGGAAGAACAGCAAGATAAGCTATGGCGTTATTTGAAAAGTATCAAGATATTTTTCACATGAAAATTATGATTTGGGGTGCGCTAAAGGGGTGGTACATTGGATAGATATGGAGGATCACCCTTACCATACAATCATGACCTATTAGACATTCAAAAGCAGAGGAAGAGGTTGTCTCCAAATAAAGTGGATAAACTTATCGTGCAAGGGATGCTAGAGCCACAAACAGTCCATGGACATCACCGGTACTCATTGTAAAGAAAAAAGATAGCTTAAATTGAGTGTTTTTTAACTATCATAAACTCATAAACATAACAAAGAAGGATTCCTACCCTCTTCCACGGATTGATAACGCATTAGAACAATTAGGTGAGGCGAATTATTTTTCCACCATGGATCTGATCTCAGGGTACTGGAAGATTGAATTTCCATCAGCGGAATAGGATAAATACGCTATCATCACTTTAAGAGGGTTATTACAGCTGACTCACATGCCACAAGGGTTGTGCAATGCCATGGCTACGTTCCAGCATGCCATGGATACAATTTTAGGTGATTTAAAGCTTTCCTGCATCTTAGTTTACATTGACGACATCAATGTGTTCTCATGGACATTTATAGAGCACCTTGCACACTTGGAACAAGTGTTTCAGCGCCTCGCTGCCACAAATATCAAATTTAAGCCTCATAAGGGCCATTTGTTTAAAGAACAATTAGAATACCACAGGTTTGTCATGGATTCAAACGGGCTTAAACTGCAGCTGGCTAAGGTGGAAGTGATAAGCAAATGACTCGCCCAGGTAATAAACGGGACATTCAAGTGTTTTGAGGATGATTGGGTACTACCAATGGCTCATTCCAAATTTCAGTTGCATTGGGGCCCTGCTCTTTGAATTGTTAAAGAAAAACGCTTCTTTCAATTGGACAGAATGATGCCAGAACGCTTTTGATGTGTTGCAAACCGCGTTAGCAAGTGCACCCATGTTGCAATATCCCAACTTTGAAAAACAGTTCATAGTGCAAACGGATGCATCCCTCTCCGCTATAGGGGCAGTATTATCCCAGAAGGATAATGACGGCGTGGAGCATCCTGTCACATTCTGTAGTCGAAGCTTGAACTGTCATGAACAAAACTACACCATGACCGAGTGGGAATGTTTAGTGGTGATCTATGCTTACAAATAGTTTTGGGTATATCTACATGGGGTAAGATTCCAAATAGTGACAGATCACGCTTCCTTGTGCTGGCTACAGAATCTATATGAACTGGAAGGATGGCTTTCACATTGGGCTCTGAAGCTCCAGGTGTATGATTTCAAGATTATACACTGTCCAGGAGCAAAAAATCAAAATGCAGATTGTCTTTCTCAGCTGCCAACAGTTGCTATCATGGCGGATTTAGCTGACATAATGTACGTGAAGATGGTGGCAAACAAATACCAGGATGAGCTGCTGCAGGTGATCAAGTTATTAGATGGGCTCAGGGAAGATACTTTTCTACATGAGGGGGAACTATATAAGTGGATCAGAGACTTAATACTGAGTTTCCTAAACCTTTGGCTAGACCTGCAATTATTATGGATGCTCATCGGGCTGTAGGACATGGAGGCTTGCGGAAAATGCTGGAGATTTTGTGACCCCTTTACTACTGGGAGAGCATGCATTATGACATATTGGAAATGGTTAGTTGTTGCCATCAGTGTCAAGTGGAAAAGCCTTTCCACAAGAAGACCACATACCAGCTGGTTAAGCCACGGTTCGCCTGGCACACCATTTCCATTGATGTAGTGGGACCTCTGCCAACTAGCGCCAATCGATCCAAGTATATAATTATCACCATTGACCATTTGACTCGATGTGTGGAGGCCAGGGCCATTAATGACTTGGGCGCAGTCACCACCACCAAGTTTATTATGGAGTGCTTTATACAGTGACATGGTGGCCTGGAGTTTATTTTAATGGAAAATGAAACCAATTTCACTTTGCACATCCTACCAAAGTTGAATTAGTTGATGGCAATCCGTGGGGTTTTGATCACCCCCTATCATCCAGAATCAAATGGAATGGTAGAGCGAGTCAATGGAACCCTAGTGAACATACTCCATAAATTGGTAAAGGATCAACCCTTGGAATGGAGTGCCCTTCTGCCTACAGCTTTGTTTGCGTATAATATCAGTTATCATTTGTCCACTGGTAAGAGCCTGTTCCAACTGCTGTATGGTCAACATCCAGCTCTGCACGCCTTGCTTTATTCATGTATAGAGAACTCTGGTGGTGTGGACCCTCAGCGATATTTGAATACTCTTATGCATACATTGATCAAGCTGCAAATGGAAGCCTACTCAACCAGTTTGGTTAAGAAGATTTGCGATCAGGCAGCTGATCAGAAGAGATGGAGCAACTTCCACTGTTTGCTATAGGGGACCATGTTTTATTCCACGACTATCATGGATTTGGGCGGTAAAACAAGCTCTTAACATCTGGGCTGGGCCGTTCAATATAATTGATAAGACTGAAATGGATGTCTACACTATCAAAGAACCCACGAGGGGTCAGATTATCAGCTGAGTTTATGCATAGTTTCTCCAGGCATATAAATAGTAAGAGCCTATTGTCCAGTCAAAGGGGGTGTAATTTTGGGAAGATGATATGACTGGATGATACACTACCCATACCGGCAGATAGGAGGGGTAATTGAGATGAATCTCGACATTTATAGAAAAAATATACTAATTATAATTGATTAAAATGATGACTATTCGGTGATATGAGGGGAATTATGCCAAGATTCAATATAAATGAGAGCTTCTAGAAATGAAAATATGAATAGAAGACTACAAAGCCAAGGATGCATCCATCTTGGGGAACTGAGAAATAAAGAGTCACACAGAGGATTGAAAAGAAGGTCTTTTTCCATGATTAGGTGGTTGCAGATAAATCTGCAATTTGTATTAAGTAATAAAGGTCAAAATAAGGGGTGATAGCTCCAGATATAGTTTATCAAGTTTTATTAAAATCAGCGATCTTCATATCATCTGATTTTGGTTGCTCAGTGGATAATACCCTGTGCAATCTGACTCAGCAATTTCAAGCCCATACACTGAGAAACAACAAGGGGAATATGATTTGACTTTTAACAATATGATAAAAATTGTCTGGAAGAGTATTTGCAACTTGGAAAATACTTCACCTTTTCCACAGAGTGAACAATCTATGAGTCCACTGGGATGTAAAGCAATTGAAGGCATTTCAAAACCAATTTTATCATTTGATTCAAAACTAAATATAAACAGCAGTGGCCCTCAGTAAAAAAATCGTATCAGAAGGTTATAAAGATGTGCTGTGAGCAATAGCACAATGTATTTTAAACAAGTCTAGCTTGGAGAATACATAATAGCTTGGATGTTTTTCTTCATGTTTGTTTTGATTTAAAAAAATTTAAACTATAATTATTTACTAACTGAAACTTTGCTTAGAATCCAAAGATTATTTTTCTGAGTAATTTATTCCCATATGCTTCCTATGAGGGAGTCCCATAATTCCTTATAGCATAGTATCATGTCCTTGTAATAGAATATAGCCTTCTCTAATTTTTTGACTTTATTATTCAGGCATTGTTGCTCAATAACATCTTTAACAAATTCTTCAGGCACATTTAATAGGGTGAGCAGTTGTTTAAGGTGACTGGGAATTCTTAAATGGATGAAGTCTTTTTGCTTCTTAATCAAAATCATTTTGTTTCAAAAATCTCCAGATATTGTTTCTAGTCAGATTAAAGCAGATACACCAATAAAGCAGGGCTTAATTGATATAAAATTGTTCTTAATAGTAATTTCATGTGTGACATTATTGCTTCCTTAGTATATTTGAATACTTTGTTTGGCTCAGAAGATAACTGGCAGGGAACGCCGGTGTCAGAATTCAAACTTAATCTGATAAAAAATTGAGTCTAATATTTCTAATCTCACATAAATTTTGAACAGAATTTTGGATTTTGAACTGAAACCCAATATATAATTAAACTTTAAAGAGAAAAAAATACTGCAAGGAAAGTTATCTTATTATGGAAATGTTCAGTACTTTTTATAGCACTAGGGAAGTATTATGGATGAAGTGTGTATTAAATATTAATTTAGATGTAAAAATAAAATCAGGTTGATCATGATAATTAAGAATAGCCAAGTCATGTATTGTTGAATATTTTGCAATTCGCTGAAATTTGTGACTCTATTAGTGTGCCAGGATAAATGGTATGAAGACTGTTGGCCTTTGTCCTTTCACCTTTGTAGGAAACCTTTCCCTACAGTTATGCAGGCAAATACCCAATCCAGCTGACCACCAATTTCTCCTCTTAAGGCTTAACCAATCAAACTGGGTCAGAGGCCATCTCCTGTGACTTGTCTGCCAATTAGGGTTCAGCAGTCTTTGTGGTTTCCTTGGGTTTCTCCCTTTCAGTCGCTTGCTGTGACCACCAACTGGGCAAATACTCGTGGGACTTCCATGTAGATCCAGGTTGGGAGTTGGAAGCGCCAGCCACTCCAGGTGCATTAACTCAGCACTTAACCTTAAGGATTTTCAGTCCCGCTATTGTTAGCCAAGCTAACCTCTGACCACTTTAAAACTAGTAAATGTAAGCAATCATCATTTAATCAAAGAAGAAATTTGTAGTATTGACGGTCCTTTAAAGGTGAGATAAGCTAATTATAGATATTTCATCCACCTTTAAACGTCATCAGCATTTATCACAGGCATCCCAATCGTCAACACCCTCACTGGTGATTTAAATCATCAGCACTCTCACTGGTGATTCCAAGCATCAGTGCTCTTTCAGCAAACATCCATGCTTAATTTTTCATCACTGATGTCCAATATTATGATAAATCATCCTCAGCATCAGTTGCTGATTTAATATTATATAATTTCTTATTATAAGATATTTTTAATTATTCAAGGCCTTGATTAATGATAATATCTAACTAAAGTTTGTGGAATGTCCATTTTGCGATTGATTTTAGGATTCCTTAGAACCATTGCTAGTAACTTGAACATTCTCAGCATTAGTCGCCAGCTGATACCAAATTGTATAAAAGGGATCATTCTTGGCATCTGGCGCCAGTGATCCTTTAATCCTCAACGTCAAACTCTCAATTCAGAATATAACTAAATTAATATTCTGTCAACGTTCCTTTACCTCAGTTGCAAATGTCAAATTAAACCAAATAGTATAGCAGGATCATTCCTGATACATCCTCAACATAATTCAGAAATCCACTGTCATAAATATGATAATAACATTTTGGCATCCTCAACCTAAATTGCCGGCATAAATATGGACCATCTACAATCAGGGAACATCCCTGATATTTTTAGATCTGGTGGAGCATCGATCAGCAAAACGTACCCAAATAGGGAGCACCAGATTAGTCACCAATTTGGTAATAACATTATCAAATCTAGGGAACTAGTTACAATCATCCTCAAACAATCAAATCCTAGTAAAATAATTATGGGAGGAATATCATCTGGCAAAGATCCCATATGTAGCAAGCGCACTTGATACTATCAGTGGTTCATTTGGGAATTAGTTCAGATTTGTTAAATAATTTATTAGTCAAAAATGCCAGTATAATTGATGGGAACTGCTTAAAGCTTAATATGATAATTTCAGACCTAATATAATATATAGGTACAGTGGTATACCATACATAGTTTAAAGATAATTTGTAGTATCTATAAATTGATTTATATAAAGTTGAGGCTTTATACTTAAAAGGCCAATTCCAACACCTGTGTAACCCTCCTGACAACACATTAAGGATAATGAAACCAATGTTTGACAGGAGAGGAAGAGGAGTGGTCACACTCTTTCCCCCCTAATAAATAAACTTAATCTTGGTAAGGTGCATTCATAAATTTCCCTATAAAGGAGCTTAGTGTGGTAGATACTTAGAAATTTCAAATTTATTTGGGCTATTTTTTATTTTCATTGAATGGTTAGGGTTTTACACTCCTTAAAAAATTTTCACCCAACATCTCATCTGCCCTGCATTAACTTTCTGCAAGTGTCACACAGCTTGACCTTCCAGAATTATTATTTTGGACTACTTTAAACGTTTGCAGAAAAATTCTTAGACTGATCGCAGGCCATTAAAACATTGTTATCAACTGTGCTATATATAATTTTTTGGATCTCAAAAGACCATTGTTTATATGATTTCCTCCCCAGTAACTGTTATGGCGACATCGATGAATCCCCCCTTGGGTTGGGACCATCTAGTACTAAAAAAAACTGTTATGGCGTAACTTATATAAAACGTCTGCATATACAGCAGGGTACATTGATATAATTACTTTTATAGACTACATTTTACCACCATTCCTTTTAACATCCAAAATTTTTCAAGTTTGATACTAATGTGGTGCATTTTTAGACCATTCTTTAGAATGATTACCTTGAACTCAATTCACCAACTACAGACTCAACCCCGCTGTAATAAGTAAACATTGTTACAATATCCATCAAGTAGTTCTCAAGGAATCTATGTCCCTACAATTATTATTTATTATAAGGTGTGCCTTTTCTGCAATAATTCCTTGACTATATAGGGTCTGCTGAAATAAAACATCACAGCTGATGCAAATTGGATTATTACCTGCCATCACCACATGTCTACAGCAGCAGCTGCTCACCTTTAATATTCTATTGGACATCTGGAGAGAACTCCCCTTGAAAGGGTACAGCCCATAATAGACTCATATAACATTTGCAATAGCTATTTTCCTTCAAGAGATAGACATTGCACACTATCAATTGTTTTATTATATAGGCGAAGCTACGCAGACCATAAGAGGTGAGAAGTCACCAAGATACCTATGCAATGTTATACTTCATGGAAAAAAAGGTACTTTCAGTACCCAAGTTTGCACTAGCACAGGTGTTGGAGATACCTCCAAGATGACCAGAATAGCTTTTGATTGAGATTTGATATCTTGGTCAAATGTATTATAAATTTTAAGTTGGGGATTTCCAATTATTCAATTGACCAATTTAAGACTCTTCAGAGTTATCAGCCTCCTATGACAGATGAAACCAAGCAATACAACATGACCAAGCATTTTGAAGGGGCTGGCCCTCATTAAGAAGGTTGATTGAATCTAATAAGCACAATAAAAGATCTGACCATCATAATTATTTTAATAATAATGATAACCAGCAATATTGGTCATCTGTTAGGAAAGATCTTACCTTGGGTGCATCCAGGAAATCCTCGCGTAAACCCATTAAATTTTCCCCTTTAAATATCTCTAATTTTTAATTAATAAAGTACCAAAAATCTTGTCTCACATAGCTAAATTTTGGTATATCTTCTTACTGGATTCAGTACTTCTGATTGGAATTTCCTATTGCAACGGAACATATAACTTTGTTGTAATTAACTCAATCTTTGCTAGAGTCATGAAACTAATACTTCTGTAGCCTTCATAGCACCTGCTTATAGAATTTCTCATGAAATTTCAATACTGGTGCTATCTGCCAGGGCTTTCGAGGCTACCTGGTGAAAACATACTTTTACACTGATGAATATGTCTAGTGAAGAGATCCCCTCTTCTGAGGAATCTATGAGTATTACCCGATGGGTACACTCCAACAGGCAGGATCTGCCTTCCATTACTACCAATAATCTGCAATTTTAAGCTTCTATGGACTTGGTCATTGAAGGCCCAGACCAAAATAATTATCAGATTCAAGCCGCGAATGTAAAGGAGACTGTCAAAGGCTTGATATGAGGAACTAACCAACCTGGTGCTCACCCTAATTGTGACTGAGCATATAAAGTTGCTGAAAACATGATGAACTTATACAACTGAGCGGTGTTACAGCCTACCAAAATGGGCTTGGCTAGGATTGAACAGTACTCTGGCATTATGTCCATCCTGCTATTCACCATGTACTCCAGATTTTGGGGTTGCATCATATCAAAATCCAGCGCCAGTTGACTCTGGCCCAACAATTATACTCTCAGCTATCCTCGTTCTATAAGACAGTATCTAACTTTGGAAGGGATAATTGGGAAGCTATTTTAATAATTGACGAGAAATTAATAATATCCATAACTTGTTGGTGCTCATTTACAATGGAGTTGTGGGATACATTGGACAAGAAGTATCTCAACAAGTTAGCGATGTCACCAATCCTATTCACCACCATATCACTTCCCTGGATGTTGAAAGCTCAATTCAAATGGACCAATTGCAGGTCAAACGTGATTTGCACTTTGGTGAGCTTAATGAGTTAGTCCAACATCTTGTTCAACTGGCGGGTAATGTCAGCGAAGGTGTACCTGGCCCTGTTGGTCCTCCTGGACCACCGGGACCACCTAGCTCACCATTGGTAATCCTGGGACCTCCTGGTGAACGTGGTCCTTCTAGTTCGGTAGGTCAACAAGGGCCACCAGGACCAGAAGGTCAAAATGGATCACAAGGACCTCTGGGATCTCCTGGTCCCCCTGGTTCCTCACTTCTAATGGCCGATCTCAAACATTCAAATCTATTAGCTTCACAAGTTCAAGTGTTGGAAACTCAAATTCGAGCCCTAGCTTAAGGATGTTTTTACTTGGAAGGCCTTCTGACTGACCCAGACTACTCCCTAATCAACTTACTGGATGGTATTGAGAATGCGCATCATCTATGCGATGTAAATCAGACTATACAAGATACCCAGCTCACTACATTGACTGAATTCATTGACCAGTTAACTGCAAAATGTGAAGTACTCAAGGCCAAGCAAGCTGAGATGATTACTGCGATTTCTAATTTAAACTGAACGCCTATGAATGACCATCTTAGTCAATGGGTTCAAAATCTACAAGATGACTTAAACCACTTAAGACAACAGGTTGATCGAGTTCCTCCTGCTGCCAAATTTACAGAGTCTGAACCCTCTGAGGCTGAACCAGTCAGGGTACCAGGTGTACAAGTCTTGAGTACAGAAAACACCCTTTTTCAAACCTACCTTCAAGGATAAGTTTGAAATAGGTGAAGGAAGCATCCATTCTTTTCTTTTCGTGTATGAACGCGCCATGGATGGGGCTACTGATCATCAGAAGGTCCGTCATATTGCCTATTGCCTAAACCAGTTTGCACAAGAAATCATGGTTTCTCATCTCAAGGTCAGTACTAATTGGACTTAAGTGAAAACTGCCCTCATTAAGGAATTTGGGAGTGACCAAATCCTCGCCAACCAAAAGCAGGCCTTTATGAATATTTAAATCAAACGAGGAGAGTCTATCCAGGAGTTCATCAAGCGATTCTACCATGAGGCCCAGACACTTGTCACTTGCAACCAGATCACCATTGATGATGCTATATCAGCTGTACTGAGTGCGTTTGCTTCTGGTACTCAGTTACTATTACATTTGAAGTCCCTAAAGCGGAATTGAACTCTATTATCGACATCAAGGAAGCACTTATGGAGATTCCCAATGGGGTGGTACATCTGACCTCCTCTAATAACCCTCATACTTACATCCATGTGATGCCACCTTAACCCAAGTCCAAATCAAAGAAGGAGCCGTGCACTTATTGTGGTCTTGTGGGTCATGTGGTATCTCAATGTTGGAAGAAGCAAGCTGAGGAGTCGAAAAAAGAGGAGTCAGCATAGGGCATGAGGCTCCCTGTGTTGAACTACCTCAGGTGCCTCTGTCAAAACCTATTGATTCTTCTACCAATTGTTATGTGGTATCCGCTCCTGATGAGCTCGATATCCCAGATGAACTATCCAACAAAGACACTATTTCTGTTTATAATTCTTCTTCTTCTAATTCTATTCAATTGATTAATCCCTCAGTGCCTTCTATCCCAAACTTTAGCTGTGATGTGACCCAGGTGGGAGTCATCGTGCATAAGGTAAAAGTTTTGGCTATCATTGATACAGGCTCGCCCATCAATGTACTCTCGTCCAAACTTATGAAGATGATCAAATTGGCGCCGGACTTGAACCATTCCCAAGACTATGGAACCGCTGGACCTTCCTACACTATATATGCAGGAGCATATTCCTCTCTTCTGATGCACTTTGGGAAGCTAGTTGTGTCAGCCCCTGCAGTGAAAATAGATAAAAACTGCTACGATCTGCTGTTGGGAACTAATTTTCTCACTGATTTTGATATGATCATCAGTCTTAAGGACAAATAGCTTTCTTTAATTGGGTACTGAGTACCTCTAATTTTACATGATGTTTCTAGTACCAAGGGCAAACTTAAGCTACGTGTCTGCTTACTGGAATTCCCCACTTCTATCTCATGTCTCGAATACCAAATCCTGGGTCCAAGGACTATACTTCCACCTCCTTAAGTTTGTGCCACTGAAGGAATGCCACTATATTATAGCTCTCCGATTACCATTCCCCCTAAAGCTTAAGTCATTATTGATATGGGAGTTCAAGTATTTGTACCCAGTGATCATGTGTTAAAGATCTTCAGTAATCAAAATCCTTCTCATTTGGAGGCTTTATCTTGCCCTGGTATACTTGATCCTGCCTACAATGAGACTGTTTTAGTTCTATTGGCTAATCTCACCTCTCAACCTATGCAATTGAATCGCAATAATCCCATCGCCTATGTGAGGCCTACTCCTTGTGAGTGACTTATTGTCTGTCTCAGGATGTGGAGATTTATGCGAATTTGGGCTGGAAGATCCCCCTATTGTTGCTAGAATTGATGTCAAATTTTGGGATTCTCTTACTTCAGAACAACAGCTGGAAGCTGAAGCTCTAATTAGAGTAAAATATATTTGCCCAAGGTCCTGGAGATTTTGGACTAATGAAAGATGTGCAGCATCAGATGAAAACAGGGGATACTCCCCCTATCCAAGCTCAACCATATCGCAAGTCCAAAGTCGAGGAGGCTCAGGTTTTGGTAGAGCTGAAACAACTTCTTGATGCTGGACTATTAACGCCTTCTAAAAGTCCCTGGGCTTTCCCTCTACTACTCATTAAAATAAAGATGGGGGCCACCGAGTAGTTATGAACTATTGTTGACTCAATGCTGTTACTCAGAAGGATTCTTATCCTATTCCTCATATAGATGATTCCTTGAGGCTATTGTTTGGGTCTCAATATTTCTTGGCTATGGACCTTGCAAGCATTTATTGGCAAATTGATCTTGCACCGGAAGATCATCAAAAATGTGCTTTAATCTCTAGTGAGGGGTTATTTGAGCCCACTCGTATGCCACAGGGGCTTTGCAATGCCCCTGCTACTTTTCAATGAGCCATAATGGCTTGTTTGGGGATATGAAACTTTCTTGTGTTTTAGTTTATCTAGATGATGTTACTGTTTATTCACGCACTTTTAACGAGCATATGGCTCATTTGAAGGAAGTTTTTGGCTGATTGCGTCATGCCTCACTTAAGCTTAAACCATCGAAGTGTGCCTTCTTTAAGACTGAGATGGAATTTTTAGGGCATAAGGTTAATCACGAGGGTATTTTACCCTTATCTAATAAGGTACAAGCTATTTTGGACAGGTCTGTTCCCAAAAGCTTGCATGATATTTAAGTGTTTTTAGGGATGATTGGTTATTACTGACAGTTCATTCCCCATTTTGTGGAGATTGCAGAGCCACTAGTTTACCTTTTGAATAAGGAAGTCCCCTTAGTATGGGAAGAATCTCAGTAGCAATCCTTTGATCTGTTGCGCCAAGCCTTAATGAGTGCACCCATCTTATCCCATCCTGACTTTACAAAACCCTTTATACTATCTACTGATGCCAGTGATATTTCTATTGGAGCTATTCTGGCTCAACGTGATACCAATCTGGTCGATCACTCCATCGTGTACTATAGTAAAACTCTTTCTAAGGCTGAACGCAATTATAGCATTACTGAGAGAGAATGCCTTGCTGTTTTGGCCGCTATCAAGCATTTCCGCCCTTATCTATATGGTAAGCATTTCACCATTGTAATGGATCACGCTTCACTGAAGTGGTTGCAGCAAATGAAGGATCCTGATGGGCACTTAGCCAGATGGGCTTTGAAGCTCCAAAATTACGATTTTACCATCTAACATCGCGCTAGGGCTATACATCAAAACGCTAATGGCCTTTCTCAATTGCCTATCTTAACATTATTCTACGCAGAAAAGGATCGCATTTATAACCTTATTAGTAGACCTGAGCTCTGGTTCCGTGAATCTAAAGATGTTTTCTCAAAGTTACAATCCTTAACCAAAGACACTCAGGTCAAAGCTGGATCACTATATAAAAGGTCAGGATCTAAGTGGTAGCTCTTTATTTGGCTTTCTGCGAGGACTGACACTATCATGGAGGCTCACCAAACTGTAGGTCATGGAGCTGTCGCTAAGAACCTCCAATGGTTAAAAAATCATTGTTACTGGGATAACATGCTGGAATCTGTGCATGATGTTCTGGAGTCATGCCTTAAGTGCCAACAACAACGTGGAGGAAATCCGATGTTCCAACACCAAATTGTAGGACCTTCTGAACCCTTCGCTACTATGAGTATTGACATGGTAGGTCCTCTTCCTATGGCCACCTATGGACATCGATGTATTTTATTAGCTATCAACCAGTTATCTAAATGGATTGAAGCTATTTCAGTTTCCACGGTCACCGCCAAGGCTACGGCATCATTTCTTTCTAAACAAGTTTTTACCAGGCATGGCAGCCCAAAAGTCCTGTTATCAGATAATGGGACCAACTTCATTTCTCAGGTGGTAGCTGTCCTTACCAAATTAGTGGGTACCTACCAGTCCTTCACGTCCCCATATAATCCCTCCACTAATGGTGCCATAAAATGAGCAAACAGTACCCTAGTAGCCATTCTTTGTTAAAATGGCTTCCAATGATCCTAGTAGATGGAACATCTACTTACTTAGTGCGATGTTAGCCTATAGAGTTAGCTACCATCGTATTATTGGAATGTCTTCATTTTAAAGCTTTATATGGTCAGGAGCCTGTCCTCCCTACAAGTGTACAACCTATACTTGAAGAGGCTACCCCGCAAACCACTGATTTAGCAGTGAGGAGACTGGAAGATGAATTAATCTGATTACAAGCATTAGCTTCAAGTTTTCTTGTGATACCACCTTGAAGGAAGGAACCTGGACCAACGCTAGTAGACCTACGTTGACAGAATATCAAGTTGGAGATCTTGTACTCTTCTACCACCGTAGGCCGGGGGAAGAATTCATAAATTAAACCCCTTATGGGCTGGTCCTTATCATATTATCTATTATTGGGGTGTTGAATACTCCATTGCCGCTATTGATACTGGTACTGTTATTAATAGAGTACATAGTAGGTTTCTTTGCAAATTTGTACCCCCTAGGCAAGATCTTGAGGGGGTTTTGTTGGAGATACCTCCAAGATGACCGGATTAACTTTGGATTGAGATTTGATACTTTGGTCAAATGTATTATAAATTTCATGTTGGGGATTTCCAATTATTCAATTGACCAATGTAAGACTCTTCAGAGTTATCAGCCTCCTATGACAGATGAAACCAAGAAATACAACATGACCAAGCATTTTGAAGGAGCTGGCCCTTATTAAGAAGGTCGATTGAATCTAATAGGCACTCTAAAAGATCTGACCATCATAATTATTCTAATAATAATGATAACCAGTAATATTGGTCATCTAATAGGAAAGATCTTACCTTGGGTGCATCAAGGAAATCCTCGCATAAACCCATTAAAATTTCCCCTTTAAATATCTCTAATTTTTAATTAATAAAGTACCAAAAGTCTTGTCTCGCATAGCTAAATTTTGGTCTATCTTCTTACTGGATTCAGTACTTCTGATTGGAACTTACTATTGCAACAGAACTAATAACTTTGTTGTAATTTACTCAATCTTTGCTAGAGCCACAAAAATAATACTTTTGTAGCCTTTGTAGTGCCTGCTTATAGAATTTCTCACGGAATTTCAATAACAGGTGAACTTATCAATACCCCAATAAAGTATCTGAGACTTTTCACCAATACTATAAAAAGTTATTTTATTAAAATGATTATGACATAGAGGAAACAAAACGATTCCTATACAAATCTAAAATCCATTCATATTGTAACTTAACCAGTCTATTTAGTGCTGCCTCTAATGAGGAACTAAGTGATGTTGTACACAGAGCACCCCACTGAAAAAGCCCTGTCTCAGATGGTATTCTTTATAAGTTATATTTGACACACTTTAACTTAATTGCGCTTTAACTCAAATCATCCATCAATAAGTGCCTCTAAATCCTCTCCTGCTACCTGACAGTTTAGAAGATTGCTGTAAACTTTAATAAAAAGGTGATCCTAAAGACCTGGGTAATTGCCACCCAATCTCACTTAACTTGAATAAATATATTTAGCAAGATAATGAAAAAGCGACTAGGTAAAATTTGCTCAAACAACCATATAAAGCAATCAGTATTGATTTTTCCTAACCTCAGAATATGGGACATCCACAAAGTTTATAACATGTGCACATTAAAATCTAATGGTACACCGATTTTTTAGCTCAAAAAGGCTTTTGATCACATTCTATATAAGGTATCTTAAGGCGAGTGTTGGGCTTTGTGCTAGTAGGTGTTAATCCTCAACCTTAAGCTCATAATAAATTTTTTATTTAGGGTGATTTGGACTATATTTATCATTAATCTAAAAATTGCTATTTTATTGGGATGAGTCCTGAAACTATAAATCTTTAGTTTACCTAGCATCGAAGGGTTAATAATATTAAATTCAGTTAGACAAATTTGGGATGATTCGCCCATTTATGCTCCACTGGCCGATAAGATAGGAAAGAATGGCTGAGCTCAGTTACTATTCATCCTGATATTAGGCCTTGGATGTATTCAGTGTTTAACTCCTCTACCCATTTCATTAACTACCTCGCGCCGCATATAATGCATTGTGTCACCTATTATACCTTTCTATTTTTTTGGCTTCCCATAGAGCAGATATTGAGCTTCTTAACATATGTTACCATTGCCTCAATTCTGCCCTTAACGATGAAGCCTAATTTACTCCAACCCTGTACATAAACTTTGCCTTTACCTCCTACATTCTTGAATCTATTTCTATCTTCATACATAGTATAAGCCTATCTCTACCTATCTAGACTATCACTTTCCTTTATTATTTTAGTCTCAATGCTACTCTGTTACTATTTAAAAATAACATTTTAATTTTATTAAAATTGTGCTTGATCTAATACATCTTTCAACGTTTACCTTTACCTAATTCAAACTAGAAATTGATTGCACCTTACGCAGAGATAGCATCTTCTCAGATAGCAGAGATTTTCCTTGGTGATGATGTTTCTTGCCAAGAGATTGCCTAGCTCCGACTAGAGATTCTTGACTAGTCAAAAAGCAGAGATTGTCTCAACGATGCAGTACCTATTAAGAGATAACCATAGAGAAGAAGTACCCCTTAAAATTTCACTGGTGCTACCTAAAACTAATAATCGTGTAGTCTTCAAAGGACCAGACCTTCAAATTCAGGTAAAACCTCAAAAGCAAGCTAAAAAACCTTTCCGCCTTCCATCTTGGCTTGTCAATTTTTGATGCTCTCAACTGAATTACTAATAATGGTCATCTATGGCCAAAAATTGTTTTGTTACTAATCCCATTATCCCCATAGCGCGGTTTAAAGCAAAAGGCCCCTCATCCCTCTAGTGTGCAACTTAGGGATAAACTCAATACTACGTGCTATAGATTAATACCATAAAGGAATCGCCTTTAAGGGTCAAAAACCTTTAAAAATGTCGGCACTTATGGACAATTGTGTGGTAAGTATTTATAACCCATCTGAATTTTGATCCTAAAACTATCATCAGCTAGTATGAACAATTAAGAAATAGCAAAATCATTTGCCATGAGGCTTAGGCTCTACTACTTGGCAAGAACCTCAATCAGTAGATACTGGTAAATCTAGCTGAACCTAAACCAAGTGTGCAATCATCACATTCCAAGCTACCCCCTACAGCCAACCCATTTGCCACTTAGGCGTATGCCTTGAGTCTGGAGGTATAAATTTACATATATGGTGAAAAAACTTTATCTAATATCTTAAACCGCGTTTCCAGCCTGCATGAATGCTCAAATAGTTTTGGAAACTTGTATAAGCAAGAATGCTGATTTTTTAGAAATATGGTATACCTCTCATGTCACATTATTTTCCACTTCCTTTTTAACTCTCATAGGGCTTTATGACAATCTTGGTTCTGGAATGGCCTATTAGCACCTCTTAAGGTTGAAAAGCTCTTTGGATCATGTTAAATGAGTTTCATGGTTTGCATTAATTACAAAAAAACAACCATCTTTTTAATAAAATGGCTTATTCAAGTGACCATTCCTAACCCACAAGTCCTACATTAGTCCACGGCAGTGAGAGGCAACTTTTTAAGGTCACTAGGGATGGCTAATACAAATGCACCCAATATTTAGTTAAAATTAGTCATTCAACCAAATGCATCAGGATCCACTGCACCCTCCCTAATTTAAAAGGAATACTTTGCATTGTTAAGCATTCAAAAAGAAGCTTCCAAAGAACTGACCCTCAACCAAACTACCACTGGGCAAACCCATGATATCTCAAAATTTCATATAATGAACTAATGAATTTAGAATCTTTCCACCACAAAAATACTGTCACTTTATCACAAAATGACCTACTGGTTACTTAGATACCCTCATTCCACACGTGATCAAAAATGATGGCGAAGTATGATCACCATACTTTACTTCACCCAAAGGAAGAACTAATGTCTGAAAGTTCCTTATATGGTCATATCATAACGCATGTCAGGACAAAGGGGGTGTTAAGCCAAGCGTTCATTATTTTAGAGACCAGGAGAACAAAGTTCCCGGGTGATGGATTATGATTTTTACTCCATTTTTAAGAAAAGTTTCACTCAAGATAAAAAAAATAATGAGTGGTAAATCTTAAAGGTGTTTGTTAACCCTAAATAAATAGATATAAACCAAATCAATAATGCAAAAAGAGAGTAACTTTATTTTCTTAGAAACATGATTATATGGGAGATCTGGGAGTATATCATAGGTAAATCTCCAAGCATATACAAGACGAGATCTATACTTAATAACAATCAGGAATCTGCGGCATTCTGGTCACATTTTTCAACCAGAATTAGATTACCACATAGATAAGGTTTTAACTTTGATAAAGGGGGTTCTGGTTAAGTAATATTCATTTTCACAATTAGGGGTTTGAACCCATATATCAGGAGGCCTTGAATTTGATCAGGGATTATCCACTGCAATAGTCTGATTATATCTTTGGATTAGTCTTTATTCCCATCATCAGATATGTGCAAACATATAATCAGGTATAAATCCCAACAACAACCTCTAGATCTTGGCGAAGTGGAAAACAGCCAGAGACATTAACTGTGTACGTGATTTTTATACAGTTCCTTGTGGACCTCCACAATTAAATGTTAATTACCACGTTTATATATAATCTTTAGGGCCCTGACCAGTTTGTTTCCATTTTTTTGTCGTAACCACCAATCCAATGATGGTAAAAAAGGACTAAATCTCTCA
Organism: Massospora cicadina; assembly: GCA_022478985.1. Classification (NCBI taxonomy): domain Eukaryota; kingdom Fungi; phylum Entomophthoromycota; class Entomophthoromycetes; order Entomophthorales; family Entomophthoraceae; genus Massospora; species Massospora cicadina. Next base: position 61,321 of record JAKSZP010008347.1, read on the forward strand.
TTTGAAAGGTGTGCTGAGAATCATACTTATTTTTGAACCTATTAGTTTCTCTAATAGTGGTAACAGATAAGGTCTCAGAAGCTATGGTCTGAAGTCAGATAATCTCATTGGTGATACTTTGCATAGTAACTTTGGAGTTTAAGGGGAATTTTGGTCTAATAAGGCCTGCAATAGAGGGTAGCTGAGGTTTTCTTCCATATAAAGATTGGAAGGGAGGCTTCATGACAATTCAATGATAGCTTAAAATATATAGGCCAGAGTAGCACTAGGCAAATATTGGGCCAATGAAGAGGGTCAGTCAAAGCCATTTCTAGAGGGTTGAAGTTAAAGTACCATTTACATGCTCTACCATTTTATTGGTTGCAGAATGGCAAGGAGTAGAAAAAACCTGAGTGTTTCCCATTATTTTAGGTGAATCATTCATTAGGAATGGTCTTAATTCTGACTGTTATTGTGGAGAATTCAGTTAGGACACCCATAATGGGTAATAATCTGATTATATAGGAACGTGACAGTAGCTTTTGCCAAAACAGGGGTAAAGCTACATCTTAAACCAACTTAGTTAAAAGATCACCGCTAGAAGAAGGAACCAATGACCATTAAAGGCACAAGGGAGAGGTCCCACAACATCTATACTAATAGTATGGAAGGGTTAACAAGATGGAACCACTGGATGTTGAGGTTGGGTATTAAGTCTGACTTGACTTTTTTCATGCCAGACAGTACTCTAGTACATCCTGAATTGTAATAAGCATTCCTTCCCAATAAAATTGAGTTTTGAGCCACTGATGAGTTTTCTGAATTTTCCTGTGGCTGACTTGCATATGTCCCTCCAAAATAATGTCAGTATGAGCCAAAGGTCATATGTAGGGCAAACACTTTTTAGATATGAGTTTTAAAGTTTCCCGTTTCTAACTTGGATATTTGCTGTTTTTTGCTGATTCTTTTTGAAAGTCAGGGACTATTTTTCCATAAAAGTGGTTATGTTAAGAGATTGTAGCATCAATCTTCCTCAGGTCAGTTAAAGTTATTATGGGGACCTTTATAGGCAATCTGCATTTTGGTGTATAATCCCTAGTTGATGAATGATGAAAAAAACATAGTCTGAAGTTTTAACGCCCATCAGGCTAACCTCCTATAAGGATCCACCATTTGTTGCAACCATCATATAAAAGCATGATCAGCAATTATGGTAAAATGATTCATGTAAAAATAGGGTCAGAAATGCTTAGTAGTCAGTAGTACCACCAAGCATTCACATTCCGTAATGCTATAGTTAAATTTGTCTCTGGTTAGGTATTTACTATAATAGGCGATGGGATAAGCCACTAAGTTAAAATCATGATTGGATAATATGGCTCATATAGCCATACTGCTAGATTTTTAAAAAGTAAAGAGGAAAAGTCAAAATTAGGGTGTATAAGTACTGGAGAGTGGGAGAGAGCTATGAATAATAGGTCAAAGCCTGCTATTGCTTTTTTTTTAATTGACAGTGTATACCCTTCTTTGATACTCATACTAGATTCTCGGAGGTATCAGCAAAGTGTGGAATAAACGGCGAAAATATTCACCATCCCTAAAAAACCTGTACATTATGTAGGGATTTAGGGTGAGACAACTTAGAAAAGCCATGACTTTGTCATTCATTGCGGATATTCTGGCTTTGCCTACCTTATGGCCCAAAAATCCATTGCGCTTTTTAAAAAAGGAGCATTTTGATGGCTTTAATTTTAGAGAAGCTTGAGGTAAATGCTAAAAACTTTTCCTAGATATAGTATCTTTAAAGTTCTCAAAAGATGACAAATTCGTTTAAATAAATTTTCACACATAGGCGTTTTAAATCGCCTAGAGTACATCCATGGGTGGTTGGAAGGTGACATGGGCGTTACATAATCCTCGCGGCATTCAAGTGGGATCAAATAACCCTTTTCTTGATATGAAGGCGCATTTACAGTCTGTAGGCAATAAGTTGATTGCTAGTATCCACTGGCGAGATCATAGCTTAATAATAATGGGAACCTAACATTAAGCGTAAGTTACATCTTTATGTGACAATGGATAAATATCTTTTTGGGTAGTATATTTTAGTCAGCAATAATCCATGACAACTTGGTTGCCGCCATCCTTCTTATGAATTATTAGAAGACTGAAAGTCCATGAGCTTTTAGAAGGCACAAATAATCCCACTTTTAATGTATGCTTTAGCTCTAGGGCCACCTGAGCTTTTTGATTTTAGATTTTCTCTATGCTCGAGATTTTAATGGAGGGTGATCCTCAGTCTCAATTTTGTGAATAACTACCAATATTTTCTCTAAATCACCTGGTCCCAAAGAAAATATTGGAATACTTTTCAAAGAGTCTTCAACAATCTGACAGTTGTTGGTTGTCAAATTGTCTCCATTTTTACTTTTGAACAGAGCTATTGTGGGTATGAGATTAAACCCTAAATCTTGTAAGGATCCAAAACAACTCATATTGGCAACATTTTCAATGGGACATATTCTTACATAAGTGATGAGGGCATTCCAAAGGACTTGGGGGTTTGATTCATTAGATTCTTTGTAAAGATAGAATAAATTTCCCAAAAGGGGAATCTAAATACCAGGGCAGGACAACTCTTTCTTGATAGAAGGGTTCAGATGTCCACTTAGCTCCAAAACCTGATTAAGAGGGTTGTGAATCTGGATCCATGAATGCATGATAACTTGAGAACCAGAAGGTATAATAATGAAGGGGAACATATAGGGTATCTCATCTTCTGCATCTATAGCCTCAGGGGCAACTTAATTTTTTCCTCCTAAGACTTGATATTTGACTTTAAAAAGAGGAAAATATTCGCGGGGTCATGTTTTTTGGGGCTCATTTACTTTTTAATGGGAGTTTATATATTAACAGTATCTGATACCCCAGTAGCGAAAGACTTTTTTATAGTTAGTAATGCAGTTGAACTCCCGCATCAATTAGACTCCAATAAAAACTCATTAAAATTATTTCCTCATAAAATAGTGGGGGAAGTAATTAAATTATTCCCAATTTTAGAGACAAGGCAGAACACGCCCTGATTGCCCTAGTCACTGATAACCGCCGACACATATTAGCTTTGTGAATCAAATAGTAAGCCATTTTTATTTTCTGGATAAGTTGGGAGGATGTAATGTTAACCGGTGAACCAGTATCAATTATATCCAGGACTTAACCTTGTGAATGACTATGACTACTCAAGCCACTGAAGAACCAAACAGAGAATTAATGATTAATCTTTAGTTAGGGAATTTGTAACAAAGAAAATGAAAATTTTTGTTTTTTTTTCTTGTAACAATCAAAAAGTTACTACGATTTGATTTGAACAGCAAATTTGGATAATCACACACAGGAAAGATGGACGACTTTAATACCAAAAATAATACAACATGGGCGAGCATCATGGCAAGCGGTGCGCTTAATGGTGCAACTAAGGGCAAGAAACGCCCTGGAGGGGGAACAGGAACCCAATCTGCAAAGAAATCGCAAACTCAGACACCATCTGGGTTTATGGTATTTACTGTAAAGCACGCGCAATACATGTACATTCAATTCAACCAACCTTTGTCAAAGATGGAACACGGGATCAGACTCTTCCTTGGGGATGAGTCACCAACCCTGTGGGAGAAAACATATGAGGCACACCCTCACTTTTCCCTCACGCGGTGTACGTAGCCACCAACAACATGGGCTGCGGCTGGATTGATATTGGTTTTGAAACAGTTGATGAAGCTGATGCCGCAGCAAAAATCTGCGTGGAAATTGCTTTCCCTGAGGGCAAAAAAATTTTGCGCACTGCGCACACCAGATGGAACAAAGCAAAACTTTGTTCATCTCCTTTGACTCGCTCCCCACAAACCTTCCTCATAAGGTAATTGAGGAGGATCTCCGCAAAGGTCTTGTGGCCTATGGGGAAACCCAACAACTTGAATTACAGCGATTTTTCTTAATGCCCAACCTGTGCACGGGCAAAGCTATTGCTGTAATCAACCCCTTCCCAGAAGTGGAAGAGGATTTATCCAGAATTCCCCGCGCAGCAGAATTTCACTTCACAGATGGGGGCCAGTCAGCTGCATTCCAAGTTACACCGGAACGTGCACCACCCATTTGCAACCACTGTGGCTCACTGGTCCTCAAGGAACATGCATGCCCTGTAAAAGAGGGCTTAATGGAAAATGATTTTTGTGAAGAAGCTATGGATGAATATTAAGAAAACTTCGCCAAAATGACTGATGGCTACCACCCATTCTGCTGGGGTGAAGATGGACTATACTCCATCGTGGACCCAGTTACAAGTAAACTGCTTAAAGCAGCACAAAAAGCTGCAAGAGAGCAGCGGCTGAAGCGGCAGCACACGCGGAATCCGCCATTAACCACGGACAAATTCATGAGGATATTTCAGATATTCACCAAACCAAACAATCAGAACAATATGCCCAGGTCAAAAATTTTCACAGTAACCAGACTGAGCAAAAGCGTCATTAGTCATGCACATACTGAGGAACAATGCAACCGCAATTTGGGTGAAAATGCGGTGCACAATGCAACAAAGTTGAACCTCAAAAATATAAAATCCAATCAACAACCTGCATCAAATCAACATGAGACCTGTGCCGGAAAAGTTGATGCAAATGCAAAAAACCACAATTCCCTTGAATCATTGGGTCAGATCAAGGGAACCAACAATGGAAGTGAAAGAGTTGGAGTAAAGACGCGGAGCATGGCCAAAATGAGCTGCAGTGGGATAGGACCAGAGGGTCCTCCCAACCGCTCCTGAGGCGCCACGGGCACCTCAGTGTCAATAGGGACGTTAAATATCGCGGGAGCCAGGGCTCATACGTCCCAAGCCAAAAAGCTGGTATTCCTGCAAAAACCTCTTGTAGACATCTTGGCCATCCAAGAAACCCACTGCCTACAAGGGGAAGAAGAATCCTGGTCAACCAGGGTCGCACCATCACAATCAGTATGGACATCTCACTGTGGGGTGATAGTCCAAAACAGCAAAAAATTCAAAATTACAAATTCATCATCACACTTGCACGGTTGAGTCCTGGTAGCAACAATCACATGTCAAGATGAAATAATTTCGTTAGCATGTATCTACGCACCGTGCACTGCAACTGAGAGAAAAAAAAATTGAAAAAATTTCTACCCTCACCCTCCCACCAGATACCATTATGTTAGGAGATTTCAACTGCTGGGATAACCCCAATACAGATTGATGGCCTAATCCCAGGGGATACCCACCTGGACACATTGAATATTGCACAATGAAGGCATCTCTTGACTTACAGGATGCTCTTCCCCCCAATTCACCAATCCTTCCCCATATGACAAGACCCAACATACATGAGGGACTGCTCATATCAATGAGTCGTATTGACCACATCCTCATCCCACAAGCCCACCACTTAAGAATCTCTAAATTTACAACAAAAAAGATCAATTTTTCTGATCACCGATTAGTTACGGTGCAGTTAGCGCCAACCCAATCCCACACACAGGTGTCGCCTTGGAGAAAGCTTCACCCAGAAAATACAAGATTGCCTGAGATATCTGACTGGGTTGAAAACAAAGCTACAAACCCAGAATTCACAGCCCCATTCACTTTGGATCCCATTGGAACATGGGAAAATTTCAAAAAAGATTTAATCAACAAAACATGACATATTGCATCACGCAAGTACACCGCGGACACAGCCACAATCAAGCGTACCTTGGCAGAACTAGACCACCTGGAAATAAATACTCCGAGATCTGGCTATAGCCCTAATTGGGGACGCAAATGGGCAGAAATTTCAGCCCAACTTAACAATCTCATCTTTGAACACCAACACAGAATCAAAGTATTGAACAAAGGTAAGTTCATAAAGGAAAGCGAAACTTGTTTGACATACTTTTTCCACCAATTCCACTCCCATAGAAACCAGCCCACGTGCACACAGGTCTTCAAGACCAACAGCACCGTGGCAACTGACCCTGAGGAGGTCAAGGCAGAAGTACACCACTATTACACTGAATTATATGGCGATATGCCAACAGATCCAATAAAAATTAAAGAATTTATACAAACTACCAAGATACAAAGTACACCACCAAATTACAATATACTATCCCTTATCACATGGGAGGAGCTTTGGGAAACAATTCGTGGTGCACCACGTAGGAAATGCCCAGGGCCTGATGGGATACCCTACGAATTTTATAAAAAATATTTTCAACAAATCACCCCCCTCCTATTGGCGTCAATGAACCAGAGTTTGTTGGAAACACGCCTATTACCAGGAGGCCATGAATCCTACGTTATAGCCTTGTATAAAAAGGGTGACAAGTTGGACCTAGCCAACTGGCGCCCAATTGCACTCTCCAACACTGACACAAAAATTCTTACAAAAATTCTAGCAGCTAGATTTGGCGCAATTGCATCAGACGTCCTATCACCCAACCAATTTTGGTTTATACCAGGGCGTTTAATATGGAACAACATTCACCCTGTTGCAAATATTTGCCAATCCAAAGCAACTGGTGCCCTGGTCTTCTTGGATCAGGAAAAGGCGTATGACCGTGTTAGCTGGCCATACCTAAAAGAATGTCTACATGCCTTCAAACTCCCACCAAGATTCATAAAATGGGCGATGCTCCTGACAGAATCTGCAACCATGGCTGTATGCGGCCCTAAATCCTAACAAACAAGATTAAACCACACAGAGGGCTCAAACAAGGGGATCACCTCAGCCCACTGCTATACAATTTCAGCTTTGACCCGCTCCTCCGAGTAACTGACTCACGTCTCATGGGGATAACTGCACAAGGACAACCAACAGTCAAGATACTGGCCTTTGCAGATGATTGCGTAGCAGGTATAGCAAACAATGAAGATGCCTGACAGCTGGAACGCACTCTAGAGAATACTCCAAGGTGAGCAATGCATCGCTCAACAAAAGGAAGACAGAAATCATCCTCTTAGGCAAATACACAAACAATTGGGCCACAACATCAGAACCTCACATAAACACTCAAGAAAAAACCCAATTATATTACCCTTTGCAACACCTCCCACCACCACTCCTGTCCGACACCTTGGAATCTGGCTAGAATCAGGGGGATATGCTAATGAGACAATGGAAAGTAACCTGTTACAACGGATATCCAGACGCGTCGCCTCCCTCAAGGGAAGAACCCCAGGACTAACAGGACGAGTTACAGTTGCTAACTCGCTCATCCTCCCAATACTGTGGTACCAGGCCCATGCAATAGCCTTCTCACCTAACTTCATAACCTCAATTCGCGCGCTTATCCAGGGCTGGCTGTGACCTGGCTCTCACCCTCCTATACGGATGGAAACACTATTTGGCCCACGCTCAGGCGGAGGCATGGGACTAATAGATTTTTGAGAGCCATGCCAATCACATCCTAGGTACCTGGATAAAGGAAATCCTTGCTCCAGACCTCCCGCAACAACATTGGTCCAGAGCAGCAAGGACTAACTTTGCACAGGCGCTCAAGTTAACCAACCCACATAGTCCACCCAGACTACTTTCATACCTTGCCAAACACCCTACTGCAACGGGTCCACATGGAACCTCCCATCATTTCAAACATATCCTCCAAACTATCTGCCGTATGGGATGGACCATAGAGAACATGGGTACTATACAGGGAAGGGGAAGACCCAGCCCCCAATTCAAATTAAGTAACCCAGAAAACCACCCCCAGAGGGATATGCTCGCAACAACCCCAAGCATAGCTAGGATAGAATACCTAGATATGCTGGACATTCCCTATGATTTAACCACACAGAAAGCAATGTGGAAAATGACACACCACCCACTCCTACAACCAAGGATAAACAAACGCCTGGCGCTGTTTGAGAAGGACCTATAGGACGGCGGACCGCTCCAACTCCCTCCACAAAACATGTGCAGTATGTGGAGGGGAGGGATCCCTACATCACCGCCTAGAAACATGCCCCCCCAACCAAAGCTATATGACAGGAAGACACATGCCTGCTCAAAATTCAAAACGAACAGGAATTCTCGATATCAAAGAGTATCTTCGCGCTCCAGATCGAGTCACCAATCCCATCTACACTCCGCTCCCTATTAATACCCATTGCAATGTGGACAATACACACAATTGCATTAGATGCGTTCAAAGGCACGGTCCCAACCATTCATGGGATTATTAACAGATTCCATGTCCACTTACTAGAGCACTTCCAAGCCTGGCTCTATGTAATATATGAGACCAAGACAAAAAGCGCTCATAGAATCATGGTTCCCACTCTGGTTCTTCCACACAGACCCTTTCCTTCACACCTGCTCCATAGCAGGGGAAACCCCTTCAGAGTAGTGCACCAACCCCCCCATACCTGGCAGTCCCGCTGGCAACAGGGGTAACTTGAGTACCCTGGGGTGCCCAATTTTTATATTTCTTAGTTATTCTCTTAGTTTCACATATATTCGGTAATTTCTGTCCCCTGGTCAGCTTACCTCAGTTAAATAAAAAAGTGGAAGATTTTTCCATGGCCAAACTCGATGCATTTCAATGTGTTTAAAGGTTTCATCTGCTAACGCTTGGCTTTCCATAGAGGAGCTGACCGTTAAAAAATTTGTTTGGGTAATTGGCCATTATAAAAATAAGAAAGATGAAGATCTTTATTTCCTTGACTAGAAAATGGTACGCAATTTCTGCGGGCGCAGATAACACAAAACATCCCAATTTTCTGGGCATAGAACCAGAGCTAGAACTAGGAGATTTTGGTTTTTGATTGTCGTCAGAAAAAAGAGCTGCTTACCCTCTACTGACTGATATTTTACCGCCTTACTTTGACAAATATGACAAAAATTTATAATGTGGTTGATTTTTAAAAAAGAAGAATAACCTGGGTTTAGATGAATTGGAGGGTGTACTCACTAACACTTAGGGCCATGGTTTATTATTATTAAATGAGATGGCCCAGTGGGTTTAAATAGTTTGGCAGGAATCTCCGAGTTGGCTTCTTTGATATGGATGAGAGAAGCCAAGTTAGATCTTACTGCTTTAAGATAGAAAAGAATATTACCATATTTTTAGATGACAAAAACAAGGCGGTGAAAGCATCATCTGATGTAAGATGATTCCCTACGATCAACGTTTGAGCCTCTAGATAAAATTGATGGGCAAACTCATTGATGGTCTCTTCCCAATTTAGGCTTATTTATATATAAGTTTATTTTCTGTTGGATAAGGTTAGGTTACTCACAAATCCAAAGTAAGGCAACCTTGGCTTCCTTACAATTATGGCTTTGCGTTAGATGAGTTACAATAATGTCTTGAGCCATGAAACTAAGACAGTTTGTCAGATGTTCGAGCCTTTAATTGTCAGTGGCTTTTTCTATAGCAATTTATAAACAATATAGGAAAGAGAAGATGCTCCCTTCTCGGTCACTCTCTTTCTGCTTGATGTAACTTTCCAAGCAATTTTTATGGTTAATGAAAGTAAAACCTAATCGCCCACCATAGTTTGGCTCTGATGTCATTGGATTCCCCACTGGTTGCCCCAGTGTAGGGCAGTGGCGAACTCCCCCTACTATTTTCCATCTGACAGGAAAACGCGCTCAGACTGACTCACCCAGTCACACCAAACACCTGGGACAATTCATCGTCCCAAGGATTCTGATGCCCACCTCACTCAAACCAAAGCAGTGCCCCGCTGCCCCCTGGCGCTCCCCAGGAGCATCATGAAATTTGGCCTTAGGGTCAAATGTGGGAAACTATTCCCATACAATGATCAAGCCATTATTGACGTGGCTCAGCCTGTGATGAGTCTTGCCTGTTTTATCAACTTCTGTCCCTATAAGGGGTACTTCAATCTCAGCTTCACCTGTGAAGCTGATGCTGCCACTGCGGCAACAGTGCCCCTGGTCTTCCAGGATACACCTCTCTCATCAACTCAGACCCTGCTCCCAGCGGACATCACTTTGGTGGTTCTGTTTGCTGGTTTGCCTACCCACCTTCCCCCTGAGGTGCTCCACCAGGAGCTGATGGAAGGTTTGGCAGCCTATGGCTCCAACCCCGTCTTGCAATTTGTAGTCCCAAATGGGGCCACACGCCTCGCTGGGCCTCAGCCATATGCCACAATCAGCCCTGAAATGAATAAAATTGCCCCATCAATTCCCCCTTGTGCTGATATCCCCTCTGCCCTCGACCTCCCATTCTGGGCCCACATTGAGGGCAGACGGACAATTTGTCCGTCCTGTTTTGAGCTAGACCACTCAAAACGCAAGTGCCCATATCAAGCAGCTTCTGAAAGCGCTGATAGTTCATCCAAGGGCCACAAATCCGCCACCCACCCCATGCCAATTCCAGCATGAGGTATGATCCTATCTTCCCCTCCCCCAAAGCCTGTTGCTGCAGCTGCACCTGCAGCCACCAATCAGCCTCCACCTTGCCCCAGTACCACGCATGTTCTTCCAATCAAGCGCAGGATTGGACCCCAGTCTGATCCCATACATCATCCAACAATTTAATCAATCCTTAATCATATGCCAATTCCCCAATTCAATTTTTGCCAGAACCCATGGGAGTTTTTGGATGAAATTGATGAATCAGGTAATATCATTGAAGAACCATTGCTACAAGTTGACTGGTTCTGCAATGCAAAATGGTATGCATAATTCCCTCTCATTTATATGCCTCAAAGGCAAACATTGAACCAATCCACAGTGACCACCAGCATGCAGTAGAAGCAGCTGCCACACCAGATTGCCGTCCCCTCCAGAAAACACTGCTAAATCAGTGGCAGCGCTTGCAGGAAGAATTACACCTCCTGTTATCCCCAAAAATCTTACTCCAAAAATTAAGATTGACATAAAACAACTGCACAAAAATGTCACCAATGCTATCCAGAACGTGGTAACTGTAGCACGGAATCCAAAAGCTAAGATTACCCAAACCAAAATTGAGCATTCGTTAAATTACCAGACGCCTGCATTAAAGCTGATAAAGCTTTAGCCTAATATACCACTGTCATTTTTATGGTTGGTAATTACTTGGAAGTACCAATCATCAGCGATATTGAACCACATAGTGCCAATAATCGACGCCCTTGGTATCTGCCCTGACATGCACCCTACTCTGGGAAGGGATAGCTTCTGCCAAAGTTGAGCCCCCCAATCCCCCCTCCCCTTCTACCATGGAGGATAAGAGGTTTCCGCTGCCCACCTGGTTGGTTGTTTTGATTGGTGTGATTCATTCAATCGCTTATTTAGGCGTTTTGTTTATATTAACTAGTTATGGTGTTATTTTAGTTTAAGTTCTTAGTTTGTTAATGTCCGTCTCCTGGTCAGCTTGCCTTGGTTAAATAAAAGATGCTTCCTTCTCCTGGGACGTACTTCTTTTTGAACGAAAGTTCAAATGTGCCACTTAAGAGATTTGAGAATAAAAAACATGAACCAACACTGAGGGCGCTTTTATAACTAAAGAGGATAATGTATCTCTAGAATATATGTGAGGATGAAAAACTTTCACTTGACTTCATAGGTTGATGATAGCCACAAATACTAAATCTACTCAATTTTGGGTAGCACAAAGAGATGATTTTGTGGAGACAAGCTGATTTAGCTGCCAAATTTCGTTTTTTAAATTGATAGTCCCAACTCAAGATTTGAGTTGGTGTTGCTTAGTGGCGAGCATAACTTGATCCAAGACACGTACCACAGCAGGTAAAGTTGCCAAATTCTCAAGGTGTTCATGATGAACGTTTAAGGAAAATTCAGGAAAGATAGGCAAGTCATCCTGAGTGATTTTTGCTCCTTGGCTATGCGTCCTAGTTGGACATCAAGTTTTTGAATCTTAAAATTAACGACTGGAGGCGTTTTTAGGATTCCATGTGCATCATTAAGTTCAGGAGGCCCTATAGGCCCAGGTGGTCCAGGGGATCCCCGTCATCCAGCTTGACCATTGCAACCAGGGGCTCCGCACTCGCCAGGCATTCCCAGTAATCCTGACGAATGGAGATTATCCTGGGAATCGCATACCTCATAGATCAATTCTTCCAGAAAACGGAGGAGTCCATCCACAAAGGTCATAAAGTTATCAACTTCAGATTGTACCTTGAGGGTACAATCTCTGACCT